>BGPT01003931.1:0-22872 GCA_003297045.1 Symbiodinium sp. clade C Y103
ATGGCCAGGGTTCAAGACCGTCATAGTGAGGTTCGAGGGTCAAAGCCCTTCAATGCAGATCCAAAACCCTCCAATGCAGATCCAAAAGATCCTTAGGGTAATAGAACTTGTATTGTTGTATATTGATATTATATTTGATATTTCTATCATACGAGTAGAAACATCAATTCCTGACTTGCGAAAAGGACATGCAAAAAATGTTTAGAAAAAAAATAGAAAAAACAAAGTGTACTCCTCTGGACATCCAAACCCGCACGTTTCGCTCTCTCTTTCCCTCCGTGCCTTCCACATCACCTTCATCACATCTGAAGCACTGTGAGTTGTCACCACTTGCTGTGGCGGATCCTGCCACGCTAGTTGACTCTGCAGGAAAGGATTGGCAATATCACAAGAATGCTCCAGTCGAAGGTAATCCAATCATCACCCTTGCAGTCCTGCAATAAAACGGACATCAGGATCAAGAGCGGTAAGCTTAAGCACACCAGAACGATGTGAACCTCCCAAAATGTGAGCTCGAAAGAGAAAATCGTATCATTGGTATCCTCAGCTCAATGGGCGTTGCTTGCGCATGTCATGAAGCAAATTGTGGTGCCATGTGGTGCCAATAATTATCCTTGCACTGTCCATCCATCCGACAAATTCCAACAATTCAGGTCAGTCTCTGTTTCTGCATGTTTCTTTTTATGATCATTCAGCAAAGTGTGCATGTCTGATGTGGCCATCTGGGGAGCCATGCAATGACCTGCAAACATATTATTCAAAGCCAAGGCGCTCGCCCCTTGGTTGAAGGGTAGTAGTATTTCCCGTTCATTCCAAGGATGCCCAACCTTTCATCGGTTTCCACGAGCAACAGATGTTAGACTTGTTCTGTGAAAAGACTGTCGCTCACCCGCTCCCATGCGAAAGTTTGGATGAGATGTGAAGGTTTTCACCTGCTGAAAAGACTGTCGCTCACCCGCTCCCATGCGAAAGTTTGGATGAGATGTGAAGCTTTTCACCTGCTGTGTTCCACTGAAATCAATCACATAGTTATAGTTGCTGTGACAGTAGTCCGAGTCACACATTGGTCACTGTCGTCGCTGCAAAGCGAACCATCCTTAGGAAAAAAACAAATCTGCGCGTACTTCTTCCCGAAACGATACTGTATCTTTCCAGAGCTTTCCAGTTTCGGATTTACTTCATCTCAGCACAGGTACTATCCAAAAGCACAAAAATGCACTGACTAGATCCGGCTGTGCATGGCATTGGCGCCATGAATCTGTCCGGTCGTCAGGATGTACCCCCTTGTCTCTGGTGGCTCCAGCTTGCTGAGCTCAATGGTCATCCCATCACCAGCAACATCTGAGAAAATGTAGAAGAAACACATCACCTGGGCAGCGTCCCGGGCCCCATTGGTTTCCCCGACGAAGACAGCGTGCAGTATGTGCACCATGGTAGACCCAAAAAGTGTGGTGGACTTTGGGTGCCACATTGATCCAAATTGCCAGTGTCACTGTAAGGTGTCAATGCATGACAGTGTGGGGTCTTTGGGAATTGAGATCGCCTAGATTTTGGCACTGACATGCGAGTATTGTCTTGCAGGCCCGTTGCCACTGATTTCCGAACCTAGTCTACTTTCCTAATGCATCTGACAAGCTCTTGATGCGAGCTTGGAGCAAGCACTGTAGTCATGACAATGATGACAGTGCCCGTGAATTTGCGCCACATGCCATCATGGTCTCTGCACCGAGCCACCATCAGTAGCATCATGTAGGTTGCAAAGTTGCCCTCATCAGCCAAATTCTGTGCCTTGGATTGCCTTCACTTCTTCCTGTTGAAGGAAATCCAGCACATGGGAGCAAGGATTCCCTTCATCAAGAGCAAATTGATAGAAAAGACATGAAAAACGAAGGGAGCACGAAGAATTCAGATAATTCACATCAGCAGCAAAAGAGATCAGAAAGGTCTCAAAAATCAAAATATCCACTAAACGCTTCCAAAGTGCAATTGCAGACATGCAAGCTAGGATTACAATCGATGAGCTCCATCCAAATATGATCCTTAGAATTCGAGAGCTGACCATGAAACTGTATCTCCACCAACAATCAAATGAAACTTGACTGTAGAAATTACTGCCATTTGAAACCTTTTGACTGCTTGATCTGTCAGAAACACCCAGAGATCACAGCTGCAGCCCAAGTTCCATCCTTTTCTCCGTGAGCCAAAGAATGTAAGGCGATCTAGCAGCAAACCGTAGAATATTTTGAAGTTCCATGGCATCTGCGTGAGTGATACCTCAGACAGAGAGCCCTACCACTGCCGCCACTTGGAACCGTAGGATTGTAATGGGTTGGGAAATCATACGTGTCGGACCAGGACCACGACTGAAACTGCGTGAATAGTGCATCTTGGGGTAGACATGTTTCAAGCTGCGAGTTGCCACCATTTCATCACCATGAGTCATAAGCAGCAAATTCACTCAGCCAAAGGACCGAGATGTTGCACTGCTGAATGGATGCTCGTCCAGGTTCTCCCAAGGGTCCAAACACGTATTGGCAAATTGGGATGTTGATGTAGTTGGAAACGAAGCCGTACCTGGAATGCGCATCTTGTTTTCTTGGAAGCAATGAAGAAGGAAAATAGTTCACATGCAAAAACAGTGCTTGCCACATCCTTTAGCTGAAACATGTGCCATCGAAACCTGAGAATGTACGAAAATGTGTCACAGAGCAGAATAGAATATGCCAAATACACGACGATATTCTGCGATATTTGCGCCAGGATGCATCAGGCCCACAATGGCGTACATGCAATAGAGGCCCCAAACCGCTGTCTTGTCAATAGTTCCTCTGCGGGAGGCTCTGCTATGGCGAGAGGCACCATGGTCATCCATGGTCAGCATACCTTTCTGAAAGGAAACCACTCCACTTGCCTACATTGTGGCTGTAGTTGCAACATGTCTCAACATCTTTCAATTTCATCCCAAAGATTGTTCCCCATTCCAATCTCAGCTGCTTTGACCCAACCCATGCGTTGTTAATAGGGGTTGTTCAAAATGCTGCGTCCTGATTACCCTTTTTCGTAGCCCTATGTAATAATACTGTTCGCTTCCTTTCAATCGCTTTTCAAGTCGGGGTTGCTTTTCGTTGCAGAAACTTCTGATAGCAAACATGATGCCAAACATTTCGCCGTGCTTTAGCCCCGGCGAGGCAATAGCAGTTTTAGAACGGCTCCCGGCCCAATAATTATCCAGCCCCCGTCCTGGGACAGGATCCAAAGACACCCGAACCACCTCTGCGATACTTTGCACCAAGCTGTGACTTCTGGGAATCGTACCGTGACCAGAATTGCCCGCTGAACTCAGTAGGCTGCGGTCATCCACCACCGAAGAAAGTAGCGAACCAGCCCGGTCCAGGCGGCCCAAGGACATGAAAACGTGCGAATTGGCACGGCTTGATGTCAGCCTGGAGGGCTACCCATCAAGCAAGGCACATCCTGTGCCGACTGTGGCTCGGTGCTGTTCAAGAAATGGGCTGAATTGTGATGATTCTAATGGTTCTGTTCTGCGAAAAGTGCTATGCTTCTGGCACATGGAACAGATTGAAATGACCAGCATTAAAACAAACGTCGATGCAATCAACCTTAGACCCTGAGTGTCACATAGCAAGTCTCTTTACCTCCTCATGAAATTTCAGGGATCACCCCATTGCACTAAGACCTACACATGCCTGTGCCATCCAAAAGTAAAGTTTTTCTTGCTTTACTTTGGGCTTCATTCTGCAGCTTGACATGAAGGCCTAAATGCGGCTGCAAAGAAGTGAAAGAAAGGCCTTCAAACATGTAGGCTATGGTTTTCTGAGCAAAGGACCAACTTTGAAACTTCATGGATCCCAACATTCTTGAAACATCAATCACGACAACACTAATCTGTTCGGCATCTAAGGCGCCAGTCTGGCCTGTTGGCATCGGTGCCAGACAAGGGAGGTAGCTCGGCTGCAGCGCACAGCATGTGGCCCTGGCATCAAAACACAGGTCTCCTGCCATGTCTTTGCGAAATGATCCCACTGATGCCTCTAATAGCTGCGACTTCGATCCTGGTCTGTCCAATCTTCCAGATCCACCTGGGTCTTCCAAGCATCCTGTCTTTGTTGGGACCCAAAAGCAATTGCAAGCGCCTTGAGCAGCAGCTCATTGGAAGTATCCGGCAAACGCGCCTGGCGCATGCTACAGAAGTGAAGATAGTGAGGCAGTCACGGGGTTCTGCCAAATGTGCCAATATTCATAATATTTGACATGAAAGCAACTGGAACAAGCCACAAGCGAGTTTTATCATCTTCAATGATGGATCTTCGACCATATTCAGTCTAGAGCTGCCAGGGACTGTTCTGGTGGACGGCCCTCTACTTACTCTATAGTTGATACTCCACCATGGAACCTTCCATCAACTCCTCCCATACCAAAGATCAGTCAAAACCTGTTATCCGGCTCGACCATCGTCATCCTGTAGGAATGCAGCAGCTCGATATGGCTTGGCAAATTTGAAAAGGTGGCCATCAACCCCACGCCTCAATAGAGCGCCTGGCTGGGAAGCTCCATCTTTGAGAGTTGTCCAGATGACATCAAGAAACATCAAAAAAAACCGGTTGTTCATGGTTGTTCTAACGCATCCCTGTCCAGCCATAGCCTAGCTCACCTGCCTTCCATTGCCTGGGTCTATAAGCCAACGGCAAGCGCAACAAACTCAGGGGTTGAGAAAAATGCCATGAAATGCATACTTCACATTTGGTGGATCCTGATGACAGCGAGTGCCTCTCGGTAAGAGCATTCCAATTTTGCAAGTGACAAGTCGGAAAGGCGAAAAGAAATCCTCCGGATTTCGGCAGAAATGTTGCTCCAGTGGTGCATCCTCAATGCTCGGAGCTTTCTTTGGAAGTGCCGTGAAGTCAAACGCAACCGACTGGATCCAACTGGCAACTCGAGTCTCAAGTCGCAAGAAATACGTAATGTTAAGTTCATATTATTAGATAATCCCAATTGATAAACACCCAGATGCCATTTTTTTTTTTGCAATACTACTTTGGGTAGGTCCCCCTCTATTGATCACCCCCCTATTAATCAACACCCTTCTGGGAAATCCTATTTTTCTTGTGGTGAGAAAATGATTTGGTTCTGGTGTTTCTGACCTCATGGTTCTGGTAGTGGCTGATACAAACTGCTGCTAAGCATGCTGCTCATGGGTGCTGCTAATGAAATGAAATGAGATGAAATGACGAGAAATCATTCACTTATCACAGTTTGCAAATGCACACTCATCTCACAGAATCCCCAAAACCTAAGAAAAACATCAAAAAAAGAAAATGTCTGATTGAAAAAAGCAACAGTTTCCTCATTACTTTCTGAATAAAAAATGCATTTTGAGAAGCTCACAAGGGCGCACAAGGGTACCCCTTTGGGTGGGTTGTCACCCCCAAATAAATTAATGTGCAAGTGTAAGTGCACCCCCGATTAAAAAACACCCTCAGCGCCCCTTTAGATTTAAACTTAAAAGGAGAGTCAATTGAAAGTGGATTGATTTCAATTGAAATCCTTACTTATCCTTTAGATTTAAGAGGAAAATCAATTGAACGTAAACTGATTTCAATTGAAATCCTTGCTTCTCCTTTGGATTCAAAAGGAAAATCAATTGAAAGTAAGTTGATTTCAATTGAAGTCCAATTTTTCTGATCATTATTATTTGGGGGGGACAACCTTCTCCTGGATCTAGACCTTCTGGAGGGGGGTTATTGATACGAACTTGACATTAGAGTCCATCTGGATGCTTGTGATAACATCATCGATAATATGTTATCAATACAGCCCTGTCCAATCTGTCCATGATTCTCATTGGTGCCAGTGAAGACAAATCCGAACACTGCAATGGACAACTGAGACAAATTAGGACTCCGTGCCATGGCAATCAGAATCGCAGTTGACGGACGACCTCGTCTGCCTGATCTGCAGCAGTCAGCATCTCTGGATTGCTTGTTTCAATCGCTGGTCGACAGAAATCATAGAACAGTCGGTGGATCCTGATGTTGCATCCAACCTGCACATCTGTTATCATCTGTTGCTCTAGAATTTTCTTGGGTTGTTTGGATTTGTTTGGTATGAAAGTTTGTCCATAAGTATCCCAGTCCACTCTGGATGCACCCTACCTGCACGGCCAGCTTGCTGCCATACTGACCTGGCCCCGGTGGATTCTTGGGAAACACAAGACGAACCGTCTGGTTGTTGAAGTCCGACGCATTTTTGCGTCCATCCAAAATATATCAAAATATACAGTAATTATCAGTAATTAAGTAATTATACAAGTGCAGAACTATACAGGTAAATATCTAGTAGATATCAGTAGATCACGCATGTTCAAACATCCGCATGTATGTATACAAACTGGAATGGGACAAAAGCTCCAGGCAGCATGACATACAAAAGCATTCAAACCCTGCTGGGTTGTGCTGTTGCGCGACTGCACAATGCGATCGAACGTTGTTGGGACCCCAACGCCACCGTGGGTGGAACGCCAATGTGCAGCGTTAGATCGAGGTCACCGATGTCGATGCCCAGCCTTGCTGCCAAAGCCAACTACAGTAAACGGCTCAGCAAAATCATGTTCTCCAAATCGATTGAACAACAAACTTGTGGGAAAAAATTGCAGGGAAGATCTGAATTGACATCAATTTCCATGTTTTGCTTCAAACACCAAGCCACCTTGAACAAGCTCAACTAATCGCATACAAAGAGTTGACAAACAAATTTCTGAACACAAAGTGTATATCACATGTGGCTTGCACTTGAAACTGCAGAAATTAGTCCCAGATCCGTCCAACTCCATCTGTTTTTACATGTTTTTTTAACCATGTTTAGCCCATGATAACCCATGCCGGGATGACTCCAAGGCATTTGTAGCAAACACACCTGGCTTGCACGTAAACATATCTGGCTAGTAGCATACATCATACATCTTTCATATTTCCACAAACCACTCCATGTCCATCAACCCTGCGGGCAAGCTATGATATTCAAAGACATGCAAAGACAGGATTTGTATGTATTTGTCATTTGTGTTGAGTGGCAACTTCAGCACTGTCATCAGAAATTGTCACAAGCGCTGATCCATGGGAATTCAATAGTATGCAAATCAATCGTGCATGGATGATGTCAGCATGCCCCATTTGCCTCTTCAACTGCTCTGTCAGTCCGAGGTTTGAAGATGCAAAACCACATGGTCGATGGAGTTTGATTGCTGAGATCAGCGCAGAGCAAATCTCCAGTGAAAAGTCTCCGCTCCAATTTCCTCCTCCACAGTGAGACATGTCGATCCAACCAAGTATCAGAAGTATCAGAACCAGATGAAGCATCGCCACCAAACACCTTCTGCAATCGTAAGTGAATCATTGCACCAACTCCACTTGAACATATTGGAGGCATTCTGCACCAACTCCCAAAATGGGGGTACCCCCAAAATCATCCAGTCATTGACCATTTTGCCATTCAAACCCATGCTGCGTCCTCTCCACCGCAGCGTAGCCACCACGATATCCTGCAATCCTTCCTTGCCTTGGTCACATTGACTCCAGAAAAAATGAGGATGAGTGAGGTATCCATAGGAAATATGGAAAAAAAATGAAAAAAACATAGAAAACTACGGAAAAATATGGAAATATATGGGAAAATCATGGAACATATGGAATGCTGAGTCCCTCTCCAACAGCCATGAGCCATGACATGCCATGACTATCACAATGAGAAATAGTTTCCCACGGGCCCAGGCTTAGCTCATGGCAAGTCTGGGCGATCATCCAGGTGTTTGTTGGCTGCCTTGCGCTGTTAGACAGCAACAAATGACGACTTCCTGACTTCGATCTTGGTGGATGCAAACATCCAAGATTCTACAAGATTCTACAAGGTGTCGTTTCTAATTTTTTACTACGAGTAAACATTTGTTTCCGGGAACGTACTTAGAAAATTGTGCGCCGTGACCTGAAGGACAATCTCCACTAGCGCGCGCACCTGGGCCGTTCCATGTCATTCCATACTCCGTCTGTGTCGTGGTGTCTCGCGGTGTCTCTTTTGTCAAAGCTTCCATTCCTGGCCTGCAAAAAGCAAACTGTACGATGTCCACGGCGAGCTGCCTGGGGCTCGTGATGAAACAAGAAGTCAGGCAAGGCGCGGCCACTCAAATACTATAAATCAGTTCCTTGTGGGTTCCATAGATTTGGTTTCTTCAACGACTCGCATGGTCAGTTGATTGAAACTTGCAACCATATGTACCAGTGCAGGATGGTACAGCTGGACACGCATGTTTGTGCTTGAAAGAGCAGGACTGGGCAGCAGGGGAACAGAGTTTGGCAATTAATAGGTCAGTGGATATTTGCACTAGTTCTGCCATCGTTTTTATGTTGGTTTCTTGGTTTCTTTCTGGAACAACTACAACAACGAGTAGACAGTAATACTGCACCCACCAGCAGCCTGCGAGACAATCCATGCCGCTTCATCGTAGGAAGATCCCCTCGTGCGGTAACCTGGTGTTCATCTGATTCATTCTGGTTCTACTGCTGGGCGCTGAGCACGTTTTTGATTTTCTGAACAAGAAAAAATGATGTGAGTGCCAGTCTGCTTCCGAAGAAACGTTTTAAATGCCTTGAACCTTGACAAGTTGCTTGACAAAAACCAAGTTGAACACGAAAAAATAGGACACATTTTGGTGCCATGCTGTGACAAATTTAGCAACGTTGCAGGTTGATGTTGGTTGAAGCCAGGCTTGCTGGGATTGCTGGGATTGCTGGGTGCCTAGATGCCTTTCACCATCCTCAGGCGCCCACCTGTTACGGATTTCCCAGGCATCCCGGCCAGCACCAGGGGGCAAACGTGGAGCAGCGCCTCCACCCTCTCGTTCACCTCAAGAGCAACACCGATTGAGTGCGCGCAGCCTCATGTGCAAAGCCTCATAATACTTTGCAGCCATTTGCAGCACAATGCAATACATGCATGATATTGTTCAATATTATACATGGTTGTCTATGCTGCTAGTCTGCGCTTGTATATTTCCTTGGGTTTGTGTCGCTGCGTGCTCAAAAAATGAACCGCGAGGCATGGATGACATGAGATTTTGCTGAAGCTCTCAGTATGGATTGAAAGTTTGCGCTGGCATTGTGCAATATACCAATTCCATGCCAGCGGCAAGAAACGCCGAGAACTGCCTTTTTTCCTCTGCAGCCTATCTGCAATTTCCAGCCTAAAGCGGTTGAAATTTCTTCTGCGCCTGCAGCCTGCAGCTAGCGTGGAACCATTCACACGGCAACTGCCAGGCAGATTCCGCAGATGGGAGGGCAAGTTAGACACAGTAGTGGATCCAAAACGGCCTGACATGAAAAACAATATGGACTTGAGAGAACATGAGATGACCATGCTGTAAAACCCCCATCTGCCACTGGCTTTGAAGGCAGCAATCCCTCCACCCTAAAGGGACCTTGCGCTTCTGGCCAGCCACCCCAAACAATCATCAGCAACACATCACATGATGCAGCACGCCCACATTTGCATCCTCAAACTTGTCTTTCGGGCTGCTCTCAGTGTCGGTAGGCACCTCACCTTGTCCACATTTGAAGCGCCGCCTGGCCATGGCAATTGGCCAGCCATTGGTTTCACCAAACTTTCCCAAGCCTGCAGATCTCACCAGCAGCCCAAAAACTTTCCGATTGCTCACCACTCCCTCAGCGCCAAACAAGTGCACACCCAGTTTGGAGAGCGTGGCATTGGTTGCCAGGGGCCTCTTGACTTGATTCTTGCGGCGGTACTCATTCTAGTCCTTGAGCAGCTGTTGAGGTGAGTCAGGACAGAATCAATAGAATTATCAGATCATGAATTATCATGCTTATCTTCCCTAAAGGAAAGTGGAGGAGGCCGCATGCTTTTTTGAAGCGTGAATGCACCAAACTTATGAAGAAAAATCACGCGTTGCAACCTGGAATCCAAATCAAAGATCTTGTCACACTTCTTTTTCCAGTTGTCCACCCCAGGACGAACCAGCTTCATGCCTGGCCCACCACAATTTGCCTAGAGCTCCGAAAACCGCTCCGTGAAGCTCATGGTGGTTCCTGTAGAAGAGATCCACAAAGGTGCCTGTGGCATTGGGTGCATTGATGCGCGCATGAGACTCAACTGTTCTTGGTTCTCCTTCGCCAACATCATTCATGTCATGATCCACGAGAAAGACCCCACGGGCAAAAGCCGCTGTGTCCAGCTTCAAAGCTGTGGATTTCAAAGTGGCCACTACAGATGAACGGATACGAGGAATGATTCTCGACGCAGGGACCACTCCATCAACTTCTTCGTCTTCTTCTCTCTCCTCTTCTTCGGCTTCTTCTTCAACATCTCCATCTTCATGTGATTCACGCTCTTCTATATACTGCTTCCATTGACTGTCAGACATCCATTCATTCTTGATGCCCGTCAGCTTAAATTGATCTACGGCTTGTTTCAGCCAAGATCCATCCGGTGAAGAGATGTCTTCTGAGACTTTGCGCGGAATCTGCTCGCTGCTTTTTCCCTACTCCAGATTCCCCGGGGTTCAACTTCCTCTTGCGCGCTGGAGTTGGGACCGGTTGGGCCGGAACCTCGCCACGGAACAAGGCATCCATCCGAGGCGACTGCTTAGCCACCATGGGGCGCACCTTTGGAAATTCAAACCCGTTTTGCTTCTCAAACTCTTTCTGCCGCACATGAGTTGATCTGAATTTGATGCACCGAGCTCCTCCGGTGATGTCCTTTGCCACTTCCATGTTCACAATTGCTGGTTCGCCCTCAGGTTTCACGTAGCATTGTGGAGCTTTGCTCAAAACCAGGGTCACTTCACTTCCACAAACATCCACCTTCTCTTCGACCAGATCGCCAGCCTTCCAGGCATCCAGCCAGCTCAAGCCTCTCTGACCCCAGTCTCCACTATTCCCATGACCAAACCCAAAGTCAGAGGGGCCAAACCGGGCTTCATCAATATCGTCGGCTCTTTTCAAGATCCTTCTGACAGCAGCAGGCCTGCGGTCAAGCTCCTGAACTTCGAAGGCGAAGCGCTGGCGGCCAAAAAGCACTTTGCCCAGTAGGATCACCTCCTGGCACAGTAAAAGAAGATGCGAAACCAACTGGTAAAACCAACCAACTGGTAAAACCAACCTCAAACATCCTCAAACTGCACATACCTCCATGTATCCATATGTTGGATCAAGGAGGATGCTCCACTTGGCTGGACATGAGAGCTGGACATGAGAACATCCAATACATCCACAGCCACATCTCATCCTTACTGGAGACTAAAGAGACCCGCAGCAGCACAAACATTTCTGTCAAGTCTGCTAGCTCCTTTGCAGGCACCTCCTCTGGCAATCTGGGAAGGTCACCATGTCGCCGCCACTGCCGGCATGCCATGTCTTGTTGCCAGCCTACAAGGGGCAAGGAGACCCGCGCAAACATGGACAACAATCGAAGTCAAAGTTCATTTTTGATTTTTTGGAAGGGCTTATTGAAAGCCAAATCTGTCCATGTCAGCGTAGTCATCCTCATGCTACATTCTGGGAAGGTGAATGTTCAAAGCTAAAAACCAGCTTGATGTTCGGATCGGTGCTACATGCCGTCTTGAAATGTTGCGCCCGCAAGTCAACCACGTGAAATTCCACTGGTTTGGGCGCGCTCGGGCCCCTCTTCCTTGCAAGGGACGTTGAATAACATCTGTCTGCTGGCTTTTATTGATAACTTTTAAGTAAATTTAACTTTAAAGATGCCCATTGTCTATTTGTCCTGTAGACAGACGTTTGAAACATCTTTAGACAAGCAATCAAATTGCACACTGACCATGCAAGTTAAAAGGCACAATCGTTGAATGAACAATTGTCCTTGGAGCCTCACTCTCATCAGAGTCTTCACTGTAGAAGTGCCACATCTGAAACAATTTTGCTCAATGTCGTGTGCGCACGGCAAACCTATCGACTGAGCAAAGCGTGACTAACTGTGAGCCAAGGAGCAACAAATGAGCAAACGACAATGGTGTGATTGCGTGACACCATGGGAAACAGTTGCTGGGATCTGCGATCCATATCCAAAGCAACCATCTTTGCTAACAGCAAATGCATGTACTGAGACTCCTCAACCACCAAGGCAAACCATTCTTCAAATGAGTCTGCCATCAGGATACGCCAAATCCTTGATGAAGTCATTGATTACATAGCTATATATATATATGTATGATTGATAAGTTAGATTGCAACCATTTATTACCCATGGTTAGTTTATGATAGTTTATGTTGGTGTTAATTTCCTTTTTAAAGTTGTCGTTTTAGTCACTGGATCTGAGGGAATCACCAAAGCGCGCTCGCTTTCGCGCGTTCTGGTCCTCCCGACTTGGCTGACCGGGCTCAACCTGTGCGCGACATGATGGCAACATGTTCCACTGCATCCATTCAGTCCTCATTTGTTGGCAAAAATGATGAAATGCATAATAAAAATGCAATGTCCATTGACCAAATACATCTATAAATAGCAAATCTTCAAGCTAATCGTAAGAATGGTTTCTGATCATTAAAGCAATGGATTGGCCTGGAAGAAGATGCCTTGTACATCTCTGTAGAGTATACGTGGTTGCACGATTTAGACAACCAACCACTTTCTCGTCTTCGCTCTGTGATCCTTGGCAATTGCATCACCCAGCCTCCAGCAAAGGAGGATTCCAAAGGCAGAACCTTGGCTGATTCTGTCACCATGCCATGCCAATTGAACTGCCCCAAGACGCCTTGCTTCGGCTCCAGCAAATAAGATTGGACGCTCAACAATAAGTAGTATAAACATGTGTAAACCCAAAGCTTCTTGCGGAAGTGGTGTGCCTTGCGCATCCGTGCGCCTTTTCAAACAGGGCTACTGGTAGAAAACTTAAAAGAGGAACCAAACGGAAAAAGATTCGAGGTGTGCATTGCAAGCCAGGTGGCTGCCGGTCTCCCCTTCCTGCTGTATCTTCGTCCACCACGCACACATCTTCACCTCCCGATCATCAGACCCCTGAAATGCCTTGAAAGGCTCCCCTTCATGTCTCATGGTTCTGCATGGTACAAAAACATTTTGGAGTTCATGCTGAGACGTGTTGAACATTGTTGAACACATCTGTTTGATCTAATTGACCATAATACGACAATAGCACATTTGGGCACAGTACCCTGCAGAGCTCTGAAGCAACGGCAGTTCCACCTCCTTCCAGTGCCACAAGTTTTCGAAAGAAATCCCCCGCCTGTCAACTGCACATGTTGGCCATTGATTGGAGCAAAATTGTTTGCCAAGTATCAATCAATCATCAATCAATCGACAAATCAGTTCCAATAGCTGGGTGCTGGACGTTGGACATAGTTGCCGAGCAGGCAATAAACAACGGCGATGAATTGTAGTGCTTCAGCCTTTGGTGGCGCTGTGTCTCTCAACAGAGTTTGGGGCGTCCATCCATGGTATGCAGTCCGTTGACAAACTTAGGCACGGACACTCTTCGAAAACGTCGCAATAGAAGCGCCATATGTGCACCAAAGCTTCCGCGATAGACATGTGCCTTTCAGTCTTTGATTCATTGACTGCATTGACTTCTTGGTCTTCATCATCGTCAAACCAAATAATTACTTCAAAAGGGTATGCCAAATCCTGCTGAACATGTCATGCTGCTTGAGAAGTCCCACTTACAGCCATCACATTAAGACAACTGTGGACCACGAACTCGGCAAAAGTGGTCCTTTGCTACTAAAAAAACTCACAACCACATTGGCGTGATTTGAGACTTGAGAACGGCACCAGCCTCATCCAGAACCATATACCGAAGATGTTCAAGCCTGCGAGATTCAAATAGTACCAGCACTCATGCGACAACATCACACTTCCATCGCTTCCATCACTTCTATCATTCATCATCCCTGACGATCCCATGGTCATGCAGGACAAAAACTGAGTCCCCTCACACATGCCGCCAACGAGCGTGGGAGGCCAGGATGGTGAAGTGAAGCATATCTGGATTGGTCAGGAAAACGTGACCTCTGCTCAGGGCCATCCGACCCAGGGAGAGATCTTTGATAGAACTCCCCCAACCACTGATTCAGCAAACAAAAAACTCCATGTCCATTCTTGTTCTGTTGACTTTCTAGGCCTGCAGGCTTTTGTTGGAGGTGTTCAAGGGGATGCGGCTTAATTCAAACAAGCAACATGATTTCAGCAAGCGTGCTCGATCATCTTTGGGTGTGTCGCCATCAAACGTGCATACACCGAGACCAGGGCACACCTGGCCAAATCAAACAGGTCCACAAGACAAACTGTCAGGGAAACATGTGCTAGGTTGATTATGGTATCATGTGTTCAGATCTGATCAGATATGCATAGAAGAAAGGAAAACTGACAGGTCTCTCTCCACAATCTGCCTGTTGAAAAAGCTTCTGCAACTTCCCAAGCCTGGCGGGGCAAGAGCATTGTCAGATCAGTTTGCCCATCTGATTTGTTTCAAATCGGCAACGGTAGTCCCAAAGGAGTCAGGATGGCTGATCTTGCGCCAAAGCCTGCAGCTGGGGACGTAGGAGGGATGTCTTTGTGCGGTGCGGAATACTGGAACCTAAATAACTCCCGTTTGAGATTTTGAATTATTTTTGACATCATGTAAACCGCAATGTCAATTTCATTTTGACAGCAGCTTGTCCACCATCGAACATATCAAACATGAAAGCTCTTGCCATAGACAGAATCTGAAGCAAAAATAAACGCCTATAGGGCCTATAGGGTCTTATCAGCATTTGAAAAGTGTTTTCAAAGCATAATTAATTGGTATGAGGATGGCCAATGAGCATGCTGCCTGTGGGATTCCATCAATGCTCTTCAGTTTTGTGCGGTTTCTGGCCTTCGTTGGGAAAAGCACCAAGGCTTTGGAGTTTGGATCTTTACGATACGCCTGCTGTCGGCGTTGAGTGATGCCATAGTTAATGCTGTTGCGGTCATGTATTGCTCTCTGTCGCATTTCACAAGTATACTGGTTGACCTGCTCAAAGCATGGTGAAGATCTAGCGTCTGTATTAATATGTGCCACACTATGTAATATATACAGTCTCTAATTGTAGATACATCATTGTATTATCATGTATTATCACATTCTGAGCACACCCACCCATAGCCTATTGTTCTCATGTCAAAGCTGATATGTTTTATAATATCATTTTTTCACTTGCGTTCCCAGTGCCTCCAGAATGGGCAGTGCAAACGCCAGAGATTTGCCACTGGATGTACCCGTTGTTAGGCACAGGTGGCTTTTCTTCCCTAAAACCTCGGTGGACTAAGGTGGCCGCATGCTTGGGACATGCCACATGATCCATGAGCTTTCAACGCCTGTGGGATTCCTCACCTCTGAGACTGAACAGCTCAAAGTGGTGCCCGATTTGAACAGCAGAGTCTGATGATGTCGTGGTAACGGAAAATGACCCGATCCGTTAGCAAAAAGCAGCTAGCAAGCCTGGGTTCAGTGCTCTGATTCTGGACTGCTTCAAAATCTTCAATTTTCAAACACAGTGCAGTGCTTTCCAAGATGTTCCAAATGCTGTGCTCGTGTCTTCTAACTAATTATTCTCATTGGCAAGATTTCATTCCAGGCTGCTGCATAACGGAGTCTCCAGAAACGCATCCCTGTGGTTGAACGCACGGCTTGGTCGTGGAACCACGTGGTGTCTCTGGCCAAAAAAGAACTCCACGGACTGCCATGGAACCCATAACCGCCGCAAGTGACAGGTTCCATGGCTGGGTCGATGAATTCAGCTGTACAATATCAACTGGCAGATACTGGCAGGACCTGTAGGTGTGGAGGTCAAAACGGGGTTTGAAACAAAACCATAGAACCCCCCCTGGATGAATTATGGATAAATCATAAATAATACACCTGAGCTTCCTTGCCGATCGACAAATCATGCAGTGCCGCTGTACATCGCTGCTGGCGAAGGACATCTTGCTAGCATCCTCTATGCAATACAATCAAGATCTGTCTGCAAAATCGCTCACCAGCTACGAATTAGATAACTTCCCCCAAATCTGGCTGATCAAACAAATCAAACAGTGTCTTTGGGCAAAAGATTGAAAAACAGCAACGATTCTGTGTTTCTTTGTGCTCTGGCTAGTGCCACTTGCACTCTTGAAAATTTTGCACCACAGTGGCAAGCCTAACATGTTTCAAACCATCTCGCTGAAAGAAATCAGATTTCTCCATCCAGGAATAAACAACTCCGATATCTTAAGATATCTCAAGATATATCCATGTGTTCCAAGGGTCCTAAACATGTTCTTTTCAAATATAGCCGGTGATTTTGCAGTTCCCTTCATCTTCCCCGGCCAGGCCGGCCTTTTCCGACCGCCGCAGGGCCAGTGTAGGTGCCGCTGAAGGCCAAATCACTTCCGACGCTGATGCGCCTTTCGAGACGTTTGTTTTCGCGGACGTTGATGGTTTTCACCTGCCATGGCACCGAAGGACTAACATGGACTAACTGGGGGATACGAGCACCAAGATGTACCATGTATAAGTTGGGAAACATCATATCTCACCACCATATTGTTTGTTGATGTTTGTTGTCTCTTCTCCTGATTTCTGCATGTTCCTGTATGTTCTTGCTTCGATTCAGATAATTCCACAGCAAATAGCAGCAATCTTTAGGTGCAACAGCGATGAGGAAATGGCCTCCGTGCCACGGTGGGAAGGAACGATGGTTTGCAGGTCCTTAGCAGCTTCAACATGCCTACTGGGAATATTTGAGTGTAGCAGTCGGGTCACAACCACTATCATTCATTTCCAGGACCACAGTATCGGATGTCTATGAAAGATGACTGATAATACGAATAGTAATAGTAATCAGTGACAAGCTCCAGTGTAATGCTGGGCAAAGTATAACTATGCGTAGTACGTAGGCACCCCCATTGGCCCACAACACCTTTTCGCAAGTTTGCCAACCTATCAAACAACCAGGTTCAGGGTCAAGGTATTTATATGTAGGGTCATACAGTTTGGACAGAAGTTGCAAAAGCACTGTCTACACGTGGTGATTGTGGCTTTTAGATGCTTTTAGCCTTTAGGGTTTTGAATGTGAGGGTTTTAGGGTTTTGTTTCTTAGAGTATAGGGATAGAGTTGCTGCGCACAGCAACCTTTGTTGCGCTTGTCAGCACAAGGCAAATTCTACTTCTAACTTTATATGCTAGAATTCGGCTGGATGCTGCAGGCAAGCTAAGGTCCTTACCCGCATCACTACGCCTATAGGACCTGTTGAATCTCTACCCTGTGATCTGCATCAAATTTCTGCCAAGGCTCCTCGTCGAACTCTTGGGTGTCTCCATCTGGCGACACTCGGCTGAGCCTCGCTAGGTGTGAAACGCCAGCAGCTTCGCACCCTGTTGTTTGTGCTAGACTGATGTCTAGACTGTCTAAGTTATATTTATATAATAGTTATATAAATAATATCAAATACAACTGTCACATCAACCTAATGAATCTGTAGAACACAGCGTTACTCAGCAATGCAAATCATATCCATTCACTATCAATGGAAACTCCCATTGTCTCTGTGGGTGCAATATTATTGACATGCTTTGTATTGGGGACAGTGAAACTGCTCGCGGAAATAGAAGCTTTCCGCATGTTTTCCCCAACATGTCCAGTGAGGCAACGGCGCGACATCCACAGCTGGACCTTGTTTTCAGGCAGTTGGTTCAGTTGATTCCCCCAGTTACCCTGAAAATCCATCCAATTGGCTGAGCTCATTTCGAGTTTCCATCTGATCCTTAGATTTTCCTTGGTGTTCCAATTGGTCTTCCACAAAATGGTTTAGCGACAGTTGGCAGGCCATGGCCTTCTGCGTGGGCGCATGCAGAGCACAATAAACAGTTGCACCTGGCATCTGGGGCCACGCTAGGGCTATGGCATGCTATGGCTAAGGGCTAGGGACATTTACCGCCAAGTCCCCGGCCAGAGTTGACCTCAACGCGGGGGAACAATCCATATGGAAAAGTCAATAGGTTCAGTCGACGATCTAAGAGCATATTGTCTTGCCGCCAATTGTCCGCAAGGCCAAAAACACATGCTTCACTTTAAAGAACTCTGAAACAAACCTTGTCTGATGATCACACTCTGTCAGCCCACCGAGCTGGTGATCATTGGACCCGAACCAAACATGGACCCTCTAAACATCTCTATAGACTCAGTTTCCGCTGGCACTTAGTTCCCGGAGGCTCTGGAAGCTCAGCTTCCACATAGATGTCAAGCAGCTGAGGCTAAATTAGCATTGTGAACTATGTTCTGGGTTCCTCACCGGTGCTATCTACAGCATCTAAGGCCCACACAGTTCCTGGACACTAAGGCCCGCGCCAGCGAAAACAACACAGGGAATTTTGAGTTTTTGTTCGAACCAGAATGTTGACGTTTCATTGATAATGTAAGCTTCAAAGTGTTTGAGTTTCACTTTTCGCAGTGCACCGTTTCTGAGTTGTTCCTCTAGACAGAAATTGAAAAGGAGAAGGGTGCAACTCCATGTTCAACTACCAGAACAATCCAGAACAATTCAATACAAACACCGTGTCTTTCGTCAGCCCTTATCAGCCCTTTCCAAATGCTGGATGAGGGTCATGTTTGAAGTAGAACCAGGGATGGCACTTGTATGCACCCTCCACGTTCATGGACGATGAGGGAAATGTTCATTCGGTCGTACAGCGCGCTTTGCGGCGGAGATGCAAGGCCAAGTGTTGGCCAATTCTGAAGGGAAACTGCTGACGAGTCTCGCTACAACGGATGCTGAAGCTGAGCTCTGCGCTTCCTGCCACTAGATCTAAACTTGAGGCAGGCGCTTCAGAGATCTACCTTGAATTCCATGCGCTCAGCAAGTCCATGAAATTTGTGTTCAGCACATACCGAGTATGAAGTTCCCCTTCCACAGGATCTAACGAGTCTAAAGCGCAAAGATCTCAGCGCTGTGCGTTCTGAAAAAGTGTCAGCCAAGAAACAGGACAGTTTCACGCTAGTTCTGCTGGAAACGAGCTATACTCTGCACAGGTCCAAAACACGTCCCGACTGCGCACCAAATTCTGGGTGTACATCTGCTATGACATCTGATCATAAGAAGTTCAAGCGAAAGTAGGAAGAAATGGAAGAATAAGCAGCTACCGCGGATACTTGCAATCCAACATGATCATAGTATCATATTACTATGATATCATGATCATATCATTATCATCTCAAATATCATGATCATAGCATATTGTATTGTCATCTGTTCGACATTGGAAGACCACGACAAGTCAAGAAGCGCACCATGCTTTACTTCAATCTGCCTGTGTGGCTGGCCAGCAGGTGATAAAACGCAAAGTCAAGCCAAGCTCCACACGAGGACCAAAAGACCACGTCGGGCAGGAGTGACTATGCTCATGTGCAACCCGGTGGAAGCGCGGAAAAAGGCTCTGGCCATCAAGCCCTACTTCAGCTGTCCCGATGCAATTCATGCCACATGGATCCAAATGGTCTAGAAGTCCAAGCAGCGACGCACAAGGGTCTGCCTCGATAGGATTTCGGTTTGCTGCCAGGACTGCTAGGACATCTAGGACTGGCAGGATTTCTGAATGAAATGATATGAGTGGCGGACAAAATTATATACTACTCGCAATTGACATGGCCAAAGTGGGTGGTCCCCTATCGGTAGTGAAGGTTTTGTAATTCACAAACAAATAATTTTGTCGGTTACTCATATATGGAAGTGTAACTCGAATCAGCGACCAGGTATATGATATATGATATGCGCCAAGATATTGCTCTGCCGGTCGAGACATCGAAGAGTAACAGGGTCTGGGCTCAAAGTCAGCAACCTCAAAGTGGAAAACGGAACCATATAGAACCCCAATGGAACCACCATGGAACCACCAACAAAATCGCCACAAATCCGCAATGAAGACACAGGATGAAGTGCAGTTACTACAGAGGCACCAGCCCTACCTCGGTCTGATGAACCAAGTCAGCACCGAAACATGTAAAGCTTCTGAGGGCGATGCTGCGTCTGACTGAATTGTTTTATGGAAAATAGATTGACAAGTGCGAAAAACAGTCCAGGCCTAACTCATGCTGACTATGCAAATGCTACACAGCCAGGCGAAAGTTGGTATTCAATAGGAGTCGTCCCTTTTATAGCAAGAACAGGTCTGGTACTGGGTTCTATCCAGGATGCTGACAGCCCAAAGGACCAACAATATTGTGTTCTCAACACTTCCACGTAATATGTTCAGAACATGAGAATTTAGAGTTGGACCCCTCTCCATCTTGAAATCACCTTGTCAAGCTTTGAGGATCTTTGAAACCTGTTGGTTCTCAACCCAGGAAAACTGCTGGTCAATGCCTTGAATGTGCAGGCGGAGGCAAAAGTATCTGTCTTCATCGCGAAATCATTGTGGAGAACTGAGATCGCGACAGCTGCAAAGTACATTCAACCAGCAGCTAAAAGAAAATCAAAGAAAATCAATAAGAATTGATAAACCATGATAAACCATAAGTCCGTCCAAACTGTGCCAGTGGTAGCCAATGCAAACAGGAACGCAGAACTAGACTAAGCGAACCAAGGCAAAGATGCCACAACAGTATTCAATGCATGTCCCCTTTACACTCTTCCACAGACTTGAGTATCAAGACTGAGATCCAGACATGGACAAAGCAAATCAAGTAATTCAGAATAGAAGCTAGTACTATATACACCAAGACAAATGCTGTTGCATTGTTGTGACCATCTGCATCCATCTGCGAACTAGCAGTCCCCCTCACTACGAGCGAAATGATTGGTGTTTGGAGAAACTATGCTCATGGCATCTCATTGCTGTGGAAGCCAGTGTCTACTCAGCAAACCGAAGCAAAGAGTGAGCGCAAGCGTGACACGAAGCCTAACGAGCTACAACCTACCCCTAGAAAAAGGGTCGGCCATGTCCACAGCCACACAAAGCCACCGACAATTGGCGTTCAAAAGTCCTTGGTTTATTGTCTCATGAAATGCCATGCAAGTTGTTGGATTTAGCAGCCAGAGGGGTCTGGGTTTCAGATGTTCAAAGTGACCAGCCTAGGGTGGGAGAGGGCCTCGGCAGAAGAAGCAAGACAACCTTACACAATCTAACAAGAAGACAACTGAGGGCTACGCAGCAGCCACGCAGAGACTCAAGAAAGCAGTATGGAATGGAAGTGGCCAAAGTTGGACGGATGGTTTGGTCTCTTGTATAATGCCCCCACGTTGCAATGACCACTCTGGTGCCAAGAGGCTGACAGCCCGTACACGTAGTGCAAACTTGGATTTCAAGACATCTGTCTTGAACATCATTACACATTGTNCGTTGCAATGACCACTCTGGTGCCAAGAGGCTGACAGCCCGTACACGTAGTGCAAACTTGGATTTCAAGACATCTGTCTTGAACATCATTACACATTGTTGAAGATGTTTAAAAGATCACAATACGGAAATGGGAGTTGATTGCCCCCTTCAATCTTGGAATCACGCTGTTCGGCCCTGAGCTCAATGTCAACTCCCAGAACGTCTACGTTTCCAACATGANTACGGAAATGGGAGTTGATTGCCCCCTTCAATCTTGGAATCACGCTGTTCGGCCCTGAGCTCAATGTCAACTCCCAGAACGTCTACGTTTCCAACATGACAAATTTTGCAAACATTGGTAAAACGTGGTAAAACATGGTAAATCGTGGTAAATCCATGCCCCATGTGTTTGTGCATCGAAAATTGTGCGTCACTGGGCTTTGTCTGAGAAACTATGCTCTTGGCACGAGAAGCCGGTGTCCACTCTGCAAACAGGCACGGCAAGCCGCAAGTGTTTCCCAATCGCAAACAGCACATACCAACAAACCGTATAGGAAAAAGATGGAAAAAGTTCCTCAGGACCAAAGCCACGCGAAGCCACCGACAACTGGCGTTCTTAAGTCCTTGGTTTCTTGCCTCAGCCTCACTCAAACACCAAGCACAACACAAAAGTTCAAACATGCACAAAATACTGGAGAACCACAGGGTCATATAGAGGGTCTTAGCTTGGAATGCTTCTTCCCAGTGAAGCCCCTAACAGAGTTAGTAGAAACTTTACAGAATAAGGCACAATAAGGGCTATTGACGATTGATGAGGATTGGTTCGACCACAACGGTAGACTGAGGGTTAGGCAGTCAAGTGCGGACTGCAACATCCAGAAGCACTGAAATTGCCAAAATGACAATATAGNGAGGGTTAGGCAGTCAAGTGCGGACTGCAACATCCAGAAGCACTGAAATTGCCAAAATGACAATATAGGTCTAGGTCGTGCCATGCTTGCAAAAAAATGTTGCTATTTTAAGAAAACACCATTCGGACACCGGGACTCTGACAGTCTGTGCAGCCAATTATCTCGGCTTTTCCAAAGAAACAAGAATCATGCCCAATGCAGAGTTGGACCATGTTGGACCCTTCCCCCTCTTAGAAGCACGCTGCTCCTTCTTGACCTCTCATTCGGGAACCCAAAAAAAATCTGATAAATGTTGATCCATCGTGTTTTGGACTCAGTAGGGTTAAATACTCCCAATCACAGGTAAAACATGGTAAAACTACAGCTCATGGCCGCGGAAGCCAATGTCGACTTAGAGNTTTTGGACTCAGTAGGGTTAAATACTCCCAATCACAGGTAAAACATGGTAAAACTACAGCTCATGGCCGCGGAAGCCAATGTCGACTTAGAGTGCGCGCAAGCGTACCACACAAAGCCCAACGAGCTACAAACTACCCCTAGAAAAAGGGTCGTCTACGTCCACAGCCACACAAAGCCACCGACAAT
>BGPT01003932.1:1859-25263 GCA_003297045.1 Symbiodinium sp. clade C Y103
TGCAAGGTTTGTAGTACGAAGTAGTACTGGGAAGAGCTTTGTGCAAGGTTTGTAGTACGAAGTAGTACTGGGGCGCGCTTTGTGCAAGCTTTGTAGCACAAAGTAGTACTTGTGCGAGTTTTGCGCAAGCTTTGTAGTACGAGGTAGTACTGGGACGTGCTTTGTGCAAGCTTTGTAGTACGATGATGGCACGTCGCAACACTTCAGCGGTCAAAAAGAGATTGACCGTGACCGATGTCGTATTTATCTGCATTCTATGCGTAGCTGGGAAAGCAATATCGCCAGCGCGTGCAGTGAGTTACATTAACCTTTTGGTGGCATATATGTTTTTGATTTATGAGATAGTTTATCTTCGTGGTCATCGTTTACGTGTCTTTCTACGTGATCTGCATTCGGGTTCGTTGGCTCCTCTTGTTTTTTGAGAATTGAAGGATCATCCAAAGTCCTTTCAGCATTTGTTTTGCAGGGAAATGAAATTATCATCCAAGTACCACCCAATGATACCCCCCCGCATCATGATCATCATGGATCCCCCAGATAAAGAGCTTCAATGCTAACCTCCAGGCCTTTCGGTGGAGGTGTTGGATTGTTGGTACCTGGGAAAAAAAAATTGGGTTTTCGACTTTTCTGGATACCCTCCGGTGTCAAAAAAATATGGCAAGCTGGGAAATCTGGGAAATCCCTGAAGTCATGAAGGTTATTGGTTCGCTGGGAAAATCATCGAACCTATATAAATTAGCAATTTCCGGCAGGGTATCCTTAACCATTC
The DNA here is from genome assembly GCA_003297045.1 of Symbiodinium sp. clade C Y103. Classification (NCBI taxonomy): domain Eukaryota; class Dinophyceae; order Suessiales; family Symbiodiniaceae; genus Cladocopium; species Cladocopium sp. clade C. The sequence continues at coordinate 2,629 of BGPT01003932.1, forward strand.
CGTTTTGCCTTCCAGCTGTCGAAAGGAGTACCTCGATGCTCCATGCTTTCTTGCCGCTGGGCCGACAAGATCTGGTTGGGCACCTGGCAGGAACTATTTCGTCGAAAAGGTCAACTTGGGTCAATGATGGTCCATGCTCAAAATGTTCTATCCATTGGGGCCAGGTGGTAGAACGACCGGCTTTACGGCCATTGATCTATCCATTTTCATGGCAGACCCAATGACTTGAGCAGTGCCCATGTAGCTTACAGCCCTTAAATTTTAAAGTGGACCTCTAAATCTGGCCACAGAATCCGGAAAAAACATATCCGCAATTTTCAATGCATACCAATTTTACAGCTTTGTTTCTCTGCTGTTCTGATGTTGTTGACCAACAACGGTGGGACACACACGCAAAACATGTCACGTCCCATACTATCCAACCAAAGTATGAACCACAATTTCAACTCCGACTCTTGGTAGATACAATGCACATTCATTCTCCAAACAGCACCATAGGATACAAAACAAAACAACCTCCAACACTGGATATGTTTGTGTTTTTGTTTACCATCAAAAAAACCACAGAAATTTGGTGTCCAATAGATCCTGCCACCCAAGGCTCCTGCTCCTCCTTTCGCTTCCCGCGGCTGCCATTGGCCGCTGCCCGCGCGCGCCCCGCGCGCGCCATGTGCTGGACGTGGGGACGGACGTTCGAGTAGAACTGCGGGAGGAAACGGAAGCCACAGGGCAGTGGTCCGGCAACAAGGCCTGTGTGCCCAGAGATAGGGGGCGAATGGAGGGAGCAGTCTGGAGCCATGGAAATCTTTTGTCTAGAATTATTCCCTCTGAAATGGGGAACCAAGGAGCTACTAGGCGTTTCCCAACCCCATGATAGTTTTGATTTAATTATCCAATGGTATGAGCAATTCACCCCAGGTACAGGTAATTGGGCATGGATGGATTTGCGGGATTTAGACCCATTTTGTTGAACATATGCAAAATTGATATGTGATGACATGCCAATTTGTATCAACTTTTAAAAAAGATGTGCCGAACTATTCAGGTCAGTGAATTCTTACAACCTATCCAGATCTATCCTGGATCTGTTCAAGTGAAATGGGTTCACAGGCGATTCACCTCCGACCCGGTTTCCCTATAGGTGTTCCACCATCTTTTTGTATCTTTTTCCCCTAGGTGATCGAATGTTGCCCGCTTACGAAACAACTCCAAACTTCCAGGAGCAACCCGACGGACCCCTCCTTTGTCCTGAATCTCACCCCTTGAAATATCCATGGGATACCACATGGTGTCCCAGTGTCGAATCCGCGAAGTTGGAATTGGGTATGGTTAAACAGTGAAAACCAGAGGTCTTGAGACTTGATTTGCTGAGCAAGTATATAAGTTGATGACCCATTTGACTGTGGGGGACAGTGGGGTGGATATGGGCGCAACACGAAGGCGCGGCAATAATTTTTTCACGCCTGTCATGTTGAAATTTGGGGGTTGTCTGAAAATTGAAACTGCAATTTTTGGAGAATATACAATAATATACCCTCTAGTAAACTTACATAGCAATGGAAAATGGTCCATTTAGTTTGATGATTTACGTTTTTCAATAGTTTTGTTCTTTTCCCAGAGGGCAACAGTCACCAGAAGAATCACTCTTATCAAAGTGGCATACTATATACACCAACTGTACTAGGCAATTATATCAAACCATATCAAACTATATATTATAGAATATATACACATCATTTTTTACCTAACCCATTTCTTGAAGCTCGTGGCAGTATGATGACAGACCTTGCTTGACAGTGCTTCCAGCTTCATTCAGGGACACCATGATGTGTGTTTATCCATTTCCCCAAACATGTGGATGGATAACCTAATGTATATGGAAATCCATTCTTAGCTAAGAAAAATCCATTTAGAATCCCTTTGTAATCCATTTATTAGCAAATGTACTAAGAATTAGCTATTGAAATTCCATTTATAATCCATGTATTGGAAGGGATAACGAAACTATGGGACTCACTAACCAGGGATCCTCCAAGTAACTACCATCCGGTAATTAAAAAAAAATATTTATATAGCTATGGAAAATGACCCATTTCGATGATTTACCTATTAAAACGGTGATTTTCCATAGCAAACTGTTAGATTGCCAGAATCGACATCCATGTGAGTTGTTTATCAGAATGTCCTACCCGAAACATCAGAGGCCACGTTGCTTTGCTTGAAGAATTCCACAGATTTGGGATGGTTTGGGAATCTGCAAACTTCCTACTTGGAACTGGATAGTAACCTTCGTAATATACATATATGGCCACATATGTATATATATATATGGCCATATATGTATATGTATATAATATATCATACACATGTAACTTCTATACCTGAGTTATAGCGATGCTAGTTGAACATGGCTATGATAACCAAGGCTTTTCATGACGATTTCACCTATTAATTGGGACCAACAACATCGACTGGTAGCAGGTGTGGCCTGGCGCATTGGCACTGCTGGGACATTTGAATGTAGCTTGGTCTTGATCAAATGCTGGGGATTCATAACTTGGAGAAAGATAAAAAAGATGATGTTGAATCGAATTTACACGTGTTTTTTTTGGTTTTGTTAGGGAGTTCGATGGATTTTGCCGATCTATGTTTAATATATATACTCCAAGTGGATGGATAGCGGAGTGGTAGCACTCAGTTCCCAAGAAGTGGTTCCTCAGATCCCTGCAGCGGCAGCCTCTCGATATGGCTAGGCAATATCACCCTGGGCTGGCGTGCACATTGACCTAAGTGTTGCTTTAACACTTTCATGCCCCCGGGTTCCTCCAGTCTCCTTTTTCTTCTTTGGGGTCACCAGACACACACACACCACCAGGTATGTCTTGCGCACTTTGTGTAGGTTCTGTATGATCTTCAAAGGTCTCCATCCCGTCACTCCTCCTTTTTCTGGCTGACCTCATGTTTGGATCGTTCACGATCCGCCAGGTTCCACCCATCTGGTAATACATCTCAAGTTCCTTAGCACCACTTTTCGTAAGAGCGTTACCAAGTTGGGCCTCGGAATGCACCCAGCGTACCCGCACAAGGTTATTCCTCTGTGCTGACTTTAATGACAGGAGTTCTAGGTCAACCCTACGTTCCTGACCCTTGATGGACATCTCTTCGGTTTGAAGTTTGTCAAAAACGTTTCTTGAATCGGAAATCACGCAACCTGACACCTGGTTCACAGTACTATCCACATCAAACACATTTGGTTCAGCTTCAAAGAATTCTCCTAATTGGTACCTAGCATGAAACAGGTAATCCTCCCCAGAAACCACTGCTCTCGCTTCTGCCGCTCCGGGGCTCCGGGATACTCTATCGATTTTGCTAGAATGCCAAGCCACCGGTGTCACCTTCTCCACATACCCATCATACAATCGTTCAGGGGCTATTCCCACAAAAATTCCTTGGGTGCTACTTCCATCCCTCCTGTTTTGACAAGCCGCATCAGCCCAAACATACATCCCCAATTTCTCATTAGGATGAAACGCATGGATAATCAACTTATGGTCTTTTCTTTGTTTCGCTTCAAAAAGTAGTTTGTTGGCTCGAACAATTGTCTCCACATTGCTATCGGTCACCTCAGAAAGCAGCAACCCTACTGATGCAGACAGGTGCGGCGCACATTGTTGGCTGTACCAACTCAGAGCCCCCAACAGACCTCTGAGCTGGGTTTTCTCCCTCTCAGTTGTGGGTTCTTTCGTTTGTTTTCTCCTACCGGCACTCAAACAGATCTCACTGACTTTGGTGAGGTATTGTTGTTGACTCAAATGGAAAGAACCATCACTCTGTCTTTCAACCCTGACCCCACACTGCACAAAACTATTTTCTTCCCATTCTCCCCATTTGAAACGTTGTTGAATCCGTTTTTCCAGGGCACACCATTCGGGGTCTTTGGGGTCTCCCGTAAACAAAAAGTCATCCACATGTCCCGCAATCAGTCCCTTCAGTTTCCCGTTACGCTTGAACATCCAACAACAGGGGTCCGACCAAGATTTCACCAACCCTTCTTCTTGCAAGTACGTGGAAATAGTCATGTACCATTCGAGGGGAGCATCAACCAAACCGTAGCATCCCCTTTTCACCTTCACAATTTCTTCGGGTCCTAATCCCATGGCTTCCAAGATTTCCGGGCAGGGAACACAGTACAATTCATTGGGGTACTCCCTTCCTTGTAGGAAGGCTCCACTCACATCTCCCTTTTTAACACCCCAATTCCGCCAAGATGCGACCTGAAGTAGGAGCTGTCTTGTTTGGCGTGTCATGACTGGAGTGGTAGTGGCTCGAAATTCATACTGAGGATCCTGATACCCCTTTAAAATGGCTCTAGCCTTGGCCTTGTATCCCCCATCATCAGTGTTTTTCCAAGTCAAAATCCACCGCATACCAATCGCTTGATCCCTTGAGGGTCTTAATTCGGGGGGAACAGCTTCAAATGCCTGAGCCGCAAGGTAGTTCGTGACTTCTTTGTGTTTGGCCTCCCGAAACTCTTCCCTTTCTTTGGGGGTGAGTCTCTTTTCACTAACCTCAACCGCCCTACGTTTCAACTGATTCACAAAATAACCCCCAAGATCTTCAACCATTCTACCCAATCCCCTTTTTGTTTCGGGAAGGGGAATCTCAATTTGAACCAAAGCTTCGGGGTTTTCCCAAAAATGTTCCCCCTTACTTTCGTGGTAAACCTCCTCCGGCACTTGGGTCCACCAGGCTTCTTGGATTTGTTCCCCAAAAAGAGACTTGTCAGGTCCACTAGCCCTAGGTTGTTTGGGTTCCCCCTTACTACTCCCACTAAAAGGATCCCCAGGTCTAGCTCCTCCAACAGTGTCAGCAGGTCTCTTTCCCCAGTGTCTCATTCTGGGTTTCTGAGCCACAGGCTCTGTTTGATCTCTCTGCCAAGTTGCCAGGTCCGGAATTTCTCCGGTGATATCGTCCATTTCATTTCCACCCAAGGCGCTTGCTACCCGTGAAAACGTCCACGGTGCTTGGTTTTCTTCGGGGTTTCCCAAAAACTCCAAAAGTTCTTCCCTTTCCGACGCGGGTCTCAATTGTTCGGGGCAACATTTAATCAGTCTCCTTCCCCTGACCAACCAAATAGAACTATTTTCTTTGAGGTTCCCATCACTATCCCTGTGTTTTTCAGTGGCCAGGGTTCTTGCGGGTCCCAGAAACATACCATTCTTTCCCGGGTTCCTACCACTCACTTGTTTCCTCCAAAAATAGACCATTTCCCCGGGGTAATAGTTGTATTTGGGTTTCGCCCTTGACTGCATTCCCCTGCTGATTCTTTGTTCGGCTTGCCATTCAGCAAGGGCCTGCTCCGCTCGTTTTCTCAACAGAATCCCTTCAACACATTCTTCCCCAGGATTAGGAACCATCAACTCATGCCCTTTGGTGGTTTCGGGGTCAATGTACTTCCCAGTTTCATCCGGCACCCGTCCCAAAACATGTTGACAGGGGGAAAACCCTCTCACCATCTCTCTTTCATTGAAAGTCTTAACCGCCATAGTCAACAAATCTTCGGGGTCTTTTTCGGGGTCTCCCTCGGCCAATTTAGTCATTACCATCTTCAGCCCCCCCACAGCTTGCTCGCAAATCCCAAGTTTCCAATGAGCTTCTCCCGGTATCACATCCAGATATATTTCATGTTGGTCACACATGTGTTCGATTTCCCGACTTCTGAAAGCCCCAGCAGGGTCTAACCGCAACACATTTGGGGTCCCGAAAAACTGAAACCAACCATCCCTCAGGTATCCAACCACTTGAGCAGCGTTCATAGTTTGGTGTTTGCCCTTTTTCATCATTTTGGCTGCCCGATACCTAGAACCCTCATCGATCACAACCACAAACTCATAGTCTTCTTGGGTGACAGGATGAGTCCACTTAGCCCCATCAGCATTAATAGTCGTCAACTTTGGGGGTAATGGTTCCAGGGATGCCACATGTTTTGACCCAATTTTCTTTCCCTCTTGACACACTGAGCACCTGAATTCCTTAGCAAGCTGTATGATGCGGTCACTTGCACCACGTTTCTGCAAGGCAGTCACAAGGTTTCTGGTGTTTGAATGTCCAGTGGAAGCGTGTAGGAGATACAGTTTCCGTTTGATTTCCTCTTCGTCTGTCTCGTTTTTCAACTGTTGAACCCCACATGCCATTTCCGGTATCTCTCTGTTTTCCGTTTTGTCCCAGTCATTGTCTGTTTTGTCTTTTTGCTGCCTAGAGGGCGATTGTTCGCGTTGTGCGTCTTGCGGAGAATGCGCATCATATTGTTCTACCTTAGGCGCATGGGGAGCCACACAGGCACCACACCTAACTTCCGCTTCATGTTCGCGCAAACTGTGACACACACACGCAATCCCTTCCCCAAAGTTGCTTGGCAGACACGTGCGTCCATCAATTTCCCGCATGAGCATCTCGTGAGTGAGCTCCTGGAGAATGGGCTTGACTGCACGTTTGACAAACTCTGGCGTATAGTACGCAGTACTTCTAGCCACACCCCCTTCACATTTAGCATGTTGATACCCAGGGGGGCACTTACATCTTTGATTCATCATGTCCGCAAGGTGTGCATGTGTGGTCATGAGTTTCCAGCCCTTGTGCATGAAGGTTTCCGTTCTCGGATCACGCAAGTTCACCCGGCACCCATGTGTCACAGCCAGGTAGGGCTGATACCTTTTCATTAATTTTTGAATCAGTGGTAACCTCCATGCCTGACACCGTTCGGCAAGTTCCCAAGTCACATGTATACCCTTTTGGCAGCAGTATTGATAAATGCAACTAGCACCCACATACTGCTTCAAGGCCCTTTTTCGTTTTTCAGCGAGTTCCGCGATTTGTTCAGGCGTTCGCTGGTTAATTGCTTGCATAGGTGAGTAGGGGCCACACTCCGGTGATATCCAAACATGCCCTGGGTCCAGTTGGTCAATGAGGTTCAAACAGTGTTTCACCCCTTCTCCTGTCTCTAAGTTACCGCCGTTCCAGTGTGAACATCTGACTGCTGCTGACTCTCTACCTAACGCCTTTTGAACCTCAGAGCTAAGTCGACTTTCAGGTGAACAAGCCACTTCCAACAGAACAGTCTTTTTGTTGAGAAGTTCTTGAAAGGCTTTGGGTCCCAGATTCTGAGATTCTTGCTCGAAAAACCGAGCCATGGAGTCACTTATGGTGGTCCTAGCAGTTTCAGTTGATTCTGGTGACTCCCATTCTGCACTACCAACTAAGCTAGCAGCATCCACTGGTTCACTCACTTGGACGGGGTGCTCACCACGCTGAAGCTCCCATCGCTCTTCACCTCGGTCTTCTTCCGGGGTCGCTCTTCGCGTAGTTCCTGCAACTCGCCCTTCATCTCTTCCATCGTCGCCATCATCTTGGTCATCATCTGGTGTGCCTGAGCGAGAGCTTGTGTTGAGCTCGTGGACACTTCGCTCGGCTCGGGCTCTTCTTTCACACGGTGTTCCGTCTCTCCCTTGCCCCTGACATACTGTTTGGCCATGTAGTTCGGCATCTTGACCTGTTCCTTGGGCTCCATGTTCAGCCACTTGACAAACCTGCCGAGACGCATGCTGTGCTGGCCCTCGTTCACGGTGGTCTGTGCCCATGCACAGTAGCCTGCATGCTGAATCTTCACTTCGGCATAGGTAAGACTGGCATATTGTCCGAATCCCATGGGGTCCTGGCCGTCGGGCTCGGTCAGCACATAGATCTTCTCCATGGCATGCTTCTGGAGGACTGGGATAGTCTCCTGGCCACTCAACGTGAGGCCCAGGTCTGACTGGCAGAACTCCTGCAGTGCTCTTTTCTTCTTCGAGGCTTGGTTGAGGCGAGTCACCCATGTCATCAATTCTGTCTGATGATGACGGCTTCGGCGCAACCTGTCGATGCCCAGCTCTTCTTCCATCTCCATCAGCCGCATTTTCAGCTCGGGGTTCTTCCACTGGACTGGAGGTTCCTCCCCCAATTCCTTCAGGGCCTCGATGAGCTGCTGGCGGTTCATGGCATGGACGGTTGGCATGGCTGACTAGTTGCTCCTCTAGCTGTATCTTGCTGTGAGTGTTTTCACGGCTGGTGTCGGCCACAGATTCAATGGGATGTGTGATGTGCTGTGATTGTGCGCGCTGTGAATGTATGTTTGTGTCACACACACTCTCACCAGCCTCAGCTTCATTCCCCTTAGATAAGGAAACTGGATTAACCACTCTGGCCTGAAAATCATTCTCTCCCTCCCTTTCTCCGTCAGACCTCGGATAAGAGAGGAGTTGTCCCTAGCAAAAACTACTCAAGCTGGGAACTGCACTGTGACATTGCACAGAGTTACTGTACAAGTTCTCAGTCTGTGGCAGCAATTGGTGTCCGGATTGGGACCTCAGGGCTTTGATCACGCGTCGGTCATCGAGCTTTCGAAAGACAATGAGGTCAGCCTCGAAGTCGATGATCGCTCCCAATGACCGCAGAGTACTGATTGACAACAGCACTGGTCCTTGCCCTTCTTCCAAGGCATGGACCTGCAGGACGCCTTTCTGATCACCTGCTTGGATCTGTACTTTGGCAGTACTCACGCACTGATTGCGACTGGAGTTCCCAAAGCCGAAAGTAGGCTTCTGGTCAGGATCAATCTCCAGAATGCGATCATCACTGTGCTTGCGGAAGTTCTCTGCAGCCACGGCTTCCAGGGCATGGACGCTTCCTAGCGTCTTAGTAGCCCCACCATCGATGATGCCATAGCCCCGCATGACCGCTTCCTCAGTCGTCATGGCATCCTGATTTGTCACCAGGGCAGACTCATCATGGGCATAGCACACAAATGGGGCTGACTCGGTCTTGGTGGCTTCACTAGATCTAGGAGCTTGCCGGTCAGGGCAGTTGGCGATCTTGTGATTGCCTCCGCACCGAAAGCATCTGATGGGCCCCGACTTGCTCTTGTACTTCTCAACTTCCGTCTTGTAGTACTGGCGGTTCAGCTTCACTTGGTGCTGTTTGGCTCTTGCCTCTCTCAGCGTTCTCTGCGCCCTTTCTATCACTGCCATTGCTTCTTCTGCTTGTGCTTCTGCATCAGCCATCATAGCCAAGCCTTCGTCATTCATGCCCTCCTCCTGGAGGCTCTGCATCGTCATGTCTCCAATCCCTGGCTCTCCATCTACCTCTTCCTGCCAATAGCTGGTCTGCTTCATTCCTTGATCGTGTTCTCGTAGTTCTTCTTCAGGCCACTGAGTTCGGAGCTCCTGGGCTATCCTCTCACTCCCAAAGTCTCCCTGCACGGCTGTTTGCACCAAGTTCCTCTCGGAACTAGTGAGGTTGGCATCCATCAAAAGGTACCAGCCTTGCAAGAAGTCTGGAAGCAACTCCGGTGTCTCATGCAGCCACCGCTCATTCTCCTGTGTCCATTGCCCATATCGGTCTCCATGCCATTGCCCTTGGTAGCTGCTGTTCCAGTAGCTAGGTGCTTCCCATTCTTCGGCTGCATCTTGGAAGTCATCGGATTCTTCCTCTTCTGCATTCCGTCGTTGGGCCCAAGGGTCCTCCTGCGTCTCACTTTGATCTTGCTGACTCTGGTTGGCACTGGACCAATCGTCTCGCCAGGAGGTCGCACTTCTCCAGGAAGTCTGCCATGTGGAACTTCGCCATGAGGCATCATCCCATCGACCATTGGCTCGTGGCATTTGCTGGCTCGGCAAGACCCGTGCCAACGCCTGTCGCGCTCTCTGGTAGACCTCAGTCTTTCTGACTATGTACTGGTTCATCGACTCAAACTTCCTCCTTCGGCTCTGTTTGAAGTACCTATTCAGGTACTCAGAGAGCTCTGGAATCTGGGGTCTTCCTAAGCTCCTTCTCAGGTGTTGCATCAGGTACTCTACGCCTCCACTAAAGCTCAGCCAATCCGGCCTTTTTCCAGTCACAAACTTCCTGGCCGTTCCACTCATTTCCTGTATGAGCTTCGGGCCACACAGGTATCGCTTCCCATAGGCGATGGATTGCTCCCATTGGAGCGCTTGTTCTTCATATTCCTGAAAGCTTGCTGCCTCCCCACTCCACTGGGGAACTCCCTCTTTGTTCCGGCTAATGCCTTCCACCATCTTTCCACTGCGTTCTCAAAGGGTCCTGGACGCTTTGAGCTCGACACTTTTCTCACAAGAACCTTTACAGGCTCCGCGCTACCATCCAAGTGGATAGATAGCGGAGTGGTAGCACTCAGTTCCCAAGAAGTGGTTCCTCAGATCCCTGCAGCGGCAGCCTCTCGATATGGCTAGGCAATATCACCCTGGGCTGGCACTTTCATATACTATGTATATAATTCTAGCTGTTGATCATTTCACCCATGGAATCCCTTCTTCTTTACCAACACCTAGGACTAGCGTTGATCCATCCCCAAAGGGCTTTGTCACATTTTCCAATGAACATTGCCATTTTTGGGGAGCCCAAAGGGCAAACCCCAGTGGGTATGCGGCAAAAACCAGTATCTCCAGCCATAACTGGGGGCACTGTAAGCGCGACGTGGTTGCAACTATCACGAACGCAACAAAGTCAGCAATCCAATTTGGTTTGAGTGTGCTCCACACACCGGGAACATTTTTGGGATGTGCCTGAAGTATCTTGTTTGCCTCGAAACGCTTCAAGCATTCAAGAAGGAGAGTCTAGCAGCGCACGGTGGATGCGTGAATGCTTGGACACCCATCTTTGGTTATTGGATGGGAGAGTCCCTGCAAACAGATGATCATGTCTCGGAGGGAGGGTTGTGCTAAAAAAGACATGGACCTCATGTTGATCTTGTTTCCAACACCCTCTGAATTATCTCCGATTCCGAGTTTCCAAGGCTTACATACGAGTGTCCCCATGTCAATTGATCACACTCTTTTTACTGCTTGAAATCCCTGTCAATTTCTTGGGTGTTTGCTGTTTCTACATGTTTCTACAACATTCTTTCCCTTGCAATCCCATGACCATCCTTTTTTTCCGAGTTTTCTGACTTGCTTTTTGTCTCAAGAATCCATCCAGAGTCCCGGATGGCTCATGTTTTCTGGCGTTTTTTTTGGCTGATTTCAGGACCACTACGACCTTCAAAACCTGTCGGTTTTGGAGCTGGGCTGCGGCTTACCCTTCCTGGCGGCGGCGCTCAGCGGGCTTGGAGCGCAGGACGACCACGACTGGGGGCGATTCCATGGGAGCCAATGGATCAAAAGTTGGTTGAAACCATCATCCAATCCCCTGTTCATATTAAACACCCAGGTCTTCCTTGGGGAGTTTCCGCCTCATTTGGAACAATGATGAGATTCATGGGATTTTACAAGGATTTAATGGGATGATTATAGGAAACACTGGGGAATTATGAGATTATATTGGGAAACAATGTGATACCCTCCAGTAAACTAAGATAGCTATGGAAAATGAATGAACATGACCCATTTATTGATGATTTATCATGATTTATCTATTAAAGATTGTGACGTCCCATAGCAAAGTTAGTTTACAAGAGGGTAACCCTTATAGCCTATAGCTATTGTTTTATTATCCATTTATCAATGACCAGGACCAGATCCACTCTTAGATAAGATCTGGGTACGAAATGCGAAATCGTGCTAAAACTACCATCTACAGATTCTTGGGATTTACCATTTCTAATTGATCTGGAAAACCATGGAAAACCCAATAGTCAACCATCCCAGCAACCAACCATTGCGGGGTTATTTTAGATCATTCCCCAAGAGGGGATGGTTTGCTATTGGGATGTACTCGTACATGGATTTATATAATCAGATTTACCATATCCTTTTATCCACGACCAGAGCTACTGGTAAAATCAGCGGGGCCATCATCAATTCTTGGGTCCAGATTTACCCATTTGGTTTCTTTGAACATCACAGGACCACCCTGAAGGTTTGTATAGAATATGTGAAAATGATCCATTTTCTAAAAAAACAAACGGACCTAATATTTCGGGCATCCCCCATTGTGAGACATACCCATTTTGGTGATGACTGCCTTTTGGTCTCTGGGGAGAACTCACAGCGAAGATGGGATGTCCCAAGAGGTGAACGCTCCAGTTCTGCATGGTTTTTCAGCACCGATTCGCTCGACATCACTAGTCACTTCCCCTCATTCTTCGGCGTGTCTTTGGGCTATCCGGGTATCCTGGATTTCAGACCCAGCCCATTCTTCCGTCTATTTGTTGAAACCTATTTCGACCCATGCGTTGAATGTTGAATTTCTAGGGGCTTCCTGGTGCATGGCACGTGTGCCATTCTGTGGATCACCCACCAAGCCAACACTCCTCGAGAGTGGAGATATTACTTCGATCAGAGTTTTACTCCGTTCACTGACTCTGTACTGTTGCGGAACCTGTTTTTATCCACGCAGCAAATCGCTGGAAGTATTGCACTAGAGCAGCTGGTCTCTTTATAGGTTGTCATGCTTGTGCGCTTTCTAAGCTAGGATGGAGAAAGGGAAATACTGACGTGCAGGACGCCTTTCGTCAAAAAGCGCCCGTGCCTAATGGGGCAAAGGTGGCAAACCAACAGGCCCACGAAATTATTGCCTATTTTCTTGGAACGCCAATTTTAGATTCGGACTGACTTCCCCCTTTGATTTGAAGGCGATGATGGTTAAATGATGATTGGGGCACCATAATTCACCCAGTGACTGCTGAGGCTGGGATATGGCAGTGAATCCGCCAGGTAAGCAGTGGATAACCACAGATGTTGCGTGAACCACCGAAAAAGACACGCGCGATGCGCTTAAACAAGCACGGTCGGCGTAGGGCGCCCGTCTGCGCAGAGCGATTGGCCTTGAAGCGGCGGCCCAAATTTGCACGATCCCGACCTTCTACAGACAGATCAAAGATTTGATGCTTTCAGATTCGTTCAGCGAAGTTCAACGAGATTTCTCCCTGAGGGGAAACCCAGCCATAAAAGCGGATGCCATGGAGGGATGGTGAAGCTTTCAGCAAATCCTAGGAAAATACCAGAAAACAGCGGGTCGTCGTCGTTCGGTTTGTTGAATAACATATTACGCACAACAGCAGGTGGCATGACCATAGGTACTGTACTCTGAACAATCAATTAAGGAAGACTAGGGTAGTTGTTGTCGAAGTGAAAAGTACAAACGTATACATTCATGTAGGCGAAGCAGAAACGAATTGCCTTTAGTTTGGATGGTTGTAACCCGTCGCTCAACTTCATGGGTCAGAGCCTTCAAGGCAGGCCGATGCTATGGATCAAGATCTCCAAACCCATTTCCCAATCATAAGAACCTCTCCAAAGACGACCCCTGAGTGAATAGAATCATTACCAAACATCTGTTTCTGCGGGGTCTTAATTCCACTAAGGTAAACAGCAGCAAATATCTCAATGTTGGTTTGCTAAATGTTTTTTTATTGCTGATTAAAACCACATCTTTCTAGGCACATTCGGGGCAAATATCCCGATTCATGGTTTCTCTTTTCCCTTTCTTTGGAACAACATATTGGATCCCCATTACAAATATGGGCGTGGCATAAGATTGCTGCTGCGCATTTTCCGCGATAACTACGGGTCCTAACAATACCTTAACAAACAATTTGTAGGTCCATCGGGTTCCTGGAAGGCTTGACATGTGTTTTCGTACTACCCTGTATTATACAACCACGCATCACAACTTTCAGGATCTTCCCCATGATGTGTATCACCCTTGCGACACGTGGTCCCCGGCGGCAGTCCCCGCGGTTGGGGCTCATTGCTTGAGAAAGACCAAGTCAACTGTAGATATATTCACCAGAAACCCTTATCAAAGCACCACTTTTGGTGGTTAAATCCCAGCATTCAGTGGCTAAATCACACTCTTGCATAATGTTTTTATGATCAAATCCAAATTGCTCAAATGAAACCGGTGAACTCCAGATTTTGCTGAAATCACCATTCTTCACGCTTGGATCACCGTTTTTGACCTTGGATTCGCCAGGTATGCGCCACGGATCACCCGAAGGTCATCCATCGCGTCGCAGAAACGCTGGGTGCGGAGGGTTTGCTGAAGCTCGACGAGAAGCTGCGGCAAAACATCCGCGGCCAAGCTGAGACACGGAGAATTTTCCCACCCAGTGATCTTTGGGAAGGGGATCAACGAATAATGATTTAATCCGATTTATCTTCGGAGTTAATGGGATGTCAATGTAATGCGGTCGGAAGGATGATTCATGGTGATTAATAGGGATGTAAATGGATTTAACCAGCAAAATTAAGGATATCAATAGCCAACAATAAAGGGAACAATGGGATTGGGATTTAATGAGATTTAATGGTAGGAGGATCTAGGAAAAAGCTTGGGACTGAATATGGGCATCTCATGGGGATACCTATGGTGCCTCCGACCTCTGGTGTCATCAAACATGAGCTGGAAACTCCTTTTGAATGAAGGTTCTACTGGGAAAATCATCTATAAATACGTGACGTCGCAGCCATTTTTGACATGGGTGGCCGTGTTTTCCAGGAAAATGATGGCTAACGTGTGGATAACTTCCATAGTTGGTTGTTTCCCCAATGAAATCGGTCTGGGGCCTGCAGAAAGATGGAATTTGCTAAAATTCCACTTGAAAGAACTGGCAAATGGAATCTTTTCTATGCTTTTCCATTTTTTGGGGTGGACTGCTGTGGTGGACATTTCCATATTGATGATTTCATCAATGTACTGATGTACTAATGTATCGTATCATGTTTTTTTTTTGAACCACCCAGAATTTGCCGACCAAAATCGTCATTGAAGATGGTGATTCTGGAATCATTCGCATCATCCCAATGGCCTCAAAATTGGTGACTCTTTATGATCTGATTTGGGTTTGTCTGGAAATGGTGTATCCCCAACTTATGGCAACTCTTAGAAGTAAAAATTGATTATATTTGATTATAAACCATCAAATTTGGGGATACACCATTTTCAGACAAACCCAGTTATCGCATGTTATCGAAATGAATGTGGCTAATATTCATATGTGGCGATCAACCGTTTCTAGGTTCCCGTTTTTTTTTTTTTAAATCAATGTTTGAGTTTGAATTGGTTTATTGTTGGGATATCAGGATATTAACAAAATCATAGGGATTCAATGGGAAAGGGGATGAAAGGGGGATATTATTGGAATATGAACAAAGATAGTGGAAATACATGTGTAGGTCATGTTCCAGAAACAATGGAAACATGCCACTTTTTGATAACCCGAGCAGGGGATTGAAATACCGTGGGTTATCAGATGTTATCAGATCTCTATTTTCTTGGCTCTATTTCACCCATTTTTGGACCACCAACGGTATGTTTCAATGTGCCTGGTTGTCTATTCCCAGAATCTTCAGTGGGTAAAAGCAATTGTATGAAATATCCATGACCTTCCAAGCTCTCCTTTAATTGGCACCCTTGTAAAATGGTCGTTTCTCAAGGCCTTTCACAAAATACTTCCAAAGCTGGCAGATCATGCCTCCATTCCTGGAAGCCTCATTACATGGCTCACTTGGGAAAGGCTGAAGTGCTCGCTAATGATCAAATAAACATATCATATATTATCAAATCATGCAGATAGAACCAATTTATGTGAGCATCATTCGCGATTGTTTTCACATATCAATTCGACTAAAACTGGCATCATCCAAAAAGTGTGAAAAGTGCGTTAAGACCCCATTTTTATTGGCATGAAAGTGACCGAACACCCTGTCAATTTAGGGTTATTTGGAATGTGTACCCATCAGTTCGTAGCTGTCTAGTGCCAATACCCCTTTGTGGCAATGGAAAGTGTGGTTGAAGAGTTTCTTGCGTAAAGCCCCCTGATCCCCCCTGCTGCAGCAGAACGGGAGGGTAATGGCAGGGTTCCTGATGATGATCTATAGAATTATGAAGTAAGTAAGCTTAAAGTCAAACAGTCCTTTTGGGTAAAAGCAGCACTCTGCGCGAAAAGTGTTCGTTTCTCAGGCACTTTGGGTGGTCATGGTATAGACTAATTATTTCTGCCTGGAGCCCATTGTTGACCTCTTTTTTGGATGGTGAAGCTTCCATCTTAAGGATCAAACCTTCCAAAGCAGGAGCCAAATTATTTCTAAGTAGTTATTCTTTGTTGCTTCTCGAAAAAAGACCTTCTAGAATAGTGATCAATCAGGTTTCTATCTTTTTTGGGAGTTCTAGCTAGTTTATGTTGGGAAGCATTCATTGGTCAGCCAACGAGTTCGTGGCACATCCATGGCGGACCGTGGGACCAATGCGGGGGCCAAGGTTTTGAGCCGTTCGCATGGGGAGAAGAGCTGCCACATTGTGCTGCCAATGTCCAGTTGGTGGCTGCTTGGCGCGGGAGGTTTGTTGGAGATACTTTGCATTTCAGGTGGAACCCCAAAACCATCTACAACTCCACACATATACATTGTATGTATATCATTATATTTGGCAGAGTACATGGCGGGTCGAGAAAAAAACCATAGATAAGGTGGGTATTGGTCAAAAGCAGAGATTTCCAAATGGGAGGAGGAGACACTTCCACAGATTAGTGTTGGACACAATAGAATGGAACCACGGTGAGCTGATCTTAACAATACCCATCTCCTGACCTATGGTAGAGCATGGGGAAAAGAATCAGGAATTCAACGTGGGGGTGCAAACAAAGCCAAGGATGAACACCGCAACGATTTCTTGGTTTTGCTTCGTACCACCGAGGAAAGCACTTGGGGTCTCGCGGGGTGATTTGCCCTGTCTTGGGGAGACTTTTAGCTCCAAAGATGCCCAATGTAATGTATACCGCAGGTTCTTAGAAGACATTGCCTTCCATGAGACTGGCTTATTTCATGGACAGGTTTGTTACCTGCAAGGGTTGTAAAAGCTTGCTGTTTCCCGATGTTGACACTGCATCCTGTACATCATTTCACTGCAGCTAGTTCACCATGAAATTCAATCACAGATAGTTCTGACGCGCGATCTGATCCAGAATGAGGATGCTGATGGGGATGCATTGCATGTTCATTGCTGGAAAAAATCAATTGCATATAGAACTACTGCTCCCTGTGGATCTAGTTATCTCATGGGTGATGCTATGTGAAGGCCAGTACCGTGATGAGAATGCGGTTGGAACACCCAATCATACTGTCAGGAAGGAGATTGGATTCCTAGGGGCTGCTCATTCTCACTGCTTTCCAAAATAAACATGCCCGATTCTGTGGGTTAATGTTGGGATGTTGGGTTTCTGTTTGTGCAGGGTCATGTGGAATTCATGACCCGCCGGGGGTGCTTTTGATGAAAAACAAGGGCTGCTTGAGTCAACCACATTGCCCGAAGTGCGCCCGCTGCGGGACCCGCAATACACCATTTGGCCTGCGACAGTCATCCCAAGAGTTGGCGTATTCTCAATAGCAAGCAAAAACGCGACTTGTTTATGATGGTTTTCCCGGCGCTGCAGCGTATGTGTATCGACGATGGCATGCACACTGGCCCGCTCCAATCAATCTTGACCAGGTTGGCGCCGATTTGGCCACTTGGTACATGGATGGGCTCGCCGGTGTCAATGCGGCTATGGGAGAGAAACGCCCCAAAGAAGGGAGTTCGACCTCTTGAAATTTTGAGTTGAGGCAAGTCCCCGCATCCATCTTGCCTGAGCAATCCCGAGATTCTTGTCTGACATGTTTCTGGTGGTACTTCGATATTTCCCTTCATTTCCCTTCGCTTTGTTCGGTTGATGGTCAGTCATCGTTCATTTTGCGCATTTCACCTTTAGTAGGATTCTCTAATTTCAACTGGCAACGGATCTTTATATTTTTCAAGCTTCGAGGTTTCCAAAAATTCGCAAATCCTATTGCTAAAGGCTAGCAGTGCCCAATGATAACCAGTATCCTCCCCCGCTTGCACGATCAATCCACTTAGCAACTGCTTTGAAACAACCCCAAGTGTCCCCAAGTGGCTTGTGCCTTGTTTTACCCAGCCCAATTTGCTAACCAGTTCCTCCGTGGCCTTCTCCTCCAAGCATGGTTCCCGCTATTGTTCCGGATTTTCCTGTAGGTCTATGACGGTTTCCCCGTCGATGCCCTCTACGACAGCACCGTGCAGTTGCTTCAGTCGCGGAACCGCGCAGTCGCCGCAGTCTTTGCGTTGCAACCGAGGAAGTTCCCAATGACGGCGGCCTTGCAACCCGGCGATTGTAAAGCATGGTGACTCACCCGACAAACATTGGGATTTACAAATAGAAAGGTGGATTTGACCAATTGAAATTGGAATTCAACCAACAAAGTGGGGATTTAACAAAAAGGGAACTGGGGGCTGAGAGCCGTTTTGGGGCCAACGACGTCAACTGGTGAATGAAAGGTACTGGGGGTGTCTCCTTGTGCATAATTATTCCTGGATGTTAACTCCAACTATGGTCCATGGTATCAATCCCAGAAGCTGGGAAATAGCCCTCATTATTATCGGTTGCAGTATATATCCACCCGTAACTGGAACTGCACCCACAAGTTTGGCATTGCAGATCACTTTCCTTTCGTATTTCTGACCGATGTATCTACTACTTGATAATGGCTATGCCCCACAAACGTCAGCTTAAGATGGTTTAAGCATCAAAAAATAGGAAATTGTAAATTAGCAACCGAACATGGAGTATACCCACCAAACTACCTATCAAAAATGTTGGTTTAACCCGCAACATTAATGTGACTTTGGTAGCGAACTTAAGGGTTGAGAATTATCCCAAAAGTTCTTTGATATCCATATAAACTAGCGAATTGTAGTTTGCCAAATTTTGGGGAATATTTTTGGACTGGAAAGAAGGATGGATTTAATATATACTTGAAACAACAAACGCTTAACTATCTTTTTTGACAGTGGTGGCTTGTCGCACATTTCTGCCCTATTGAAGATGCGGTCTGACGTCTTTGGATGATCTTGGGTATGAACAGGCAAATTGTTTGGCCACAACCTTCATTCGTATTCATCAATTCAGTGGCATGTCCTCCTAACTTTGCACCTCCTATTTTCAGACATACCGTATACCCAATTTTTTTTTTGAAATGATGAATTGAATCATGCCCTGCCCATTCATGTTGTTCCATGATATTCACACTATGTTCCGATTTTATCAATAACAAACAAAAAAAGGTTAAGTATATTGGTAGGTTGTCACCCCATCAAGTGGACACTGACCAAAGCCCTGGTGGATTGGTTTTGGAATGGGGGGTTACTCACTGCTGGCTTAATGGATTCTATCGTCACCCGCAATTGTGCCAATGTCCCTTCCCATAAAGAACTGGTTGGTTAATTTATATGGATTCCCGTTGTGGGCCCTGCCAATTGCCAATAATAAAGTAGGTAGTTTAACCCCTTGTTTAGAAGCAAGTAACGATCAACCAGCCGTTATTTGTCAAGCATATACCCATATCTTTTATGGTTTCACGATCATTATACATGATGCCTAAATCAGCAGCATCAAAGGAAACTTATTCAGCAAACTTCTGAGTTGAAGGCGACTGCCAATGGAGATCTTTCACATCATCATGTCAACCACGCAGGTAGCAACAGTAGTTTTGGGAAGGTGATGCAGCAGTAAGTGGAAGCAATAGATCACTGCAAGAGGCAGGGAGTTGGTGAATTTTGCCGTGAAAGGCTGGCCCCACGGGTCGCCAAGGGAAGGTCTTTTGGCTGGAAAAGCTGTCGGAAAAAGCGCGCGAGACTGTAGCGATAGCTAAATTTTGTTCAACAATCTGCGTCTCACTGCAGTCACACTCTACTTTCGGAAGATGAGGTCGGAAGAATGGGAAGAATGGGCACCAGATTGTGGCGAGGTCGGAGATATGCGAGCTAGACTTTAGCGAGGGCTCCATTTCATCAAAAATGTGTCACTTACCATGATGTCGGAGCACGCGCGCGGTGGCGCTACTAGTGCGGGTTTGCAACTGGAGGCGGCAAAACGCATTGGCACGGCTGCGCAGCGGAAAGTCTTAGTCAGCTGGAGGTGGCTAAACACATTGTAACAGCTGCCAGAAGGATAGTCTTTGTGTGTTTTTGTACGTTTTTGTATGGTGCCACCACTCTCGTGCCATGCCGGAGTGCTATCGGAGGTTGAAAACGCATTGCAAGGGCCGTGCAAAGGGACACCTTGGGTTACAGAAGATGTAGCTCAGAGAAGAAGTGGCCCAGATAAGAGACAGCTCAGAGAAGAAGTAGCTGAGAGAAGAGGTGCTTTCGAGAAAAAGTAGCTTAGCGAAGAGGTAAGCCAGAGAAGGGGTAGCTCAGTGAAGACGTTGCTTCGAGAGGACTTGGCTTAGGATCTCAATAGGTCGGTAGCTCAACGAAGAAGCAGCCATTCAGTCAGTCAGGCACACAGTCATCCGCTCACTCATCATTCACTGATTTATTCAATCCTTCGTTCATTTCTTCCTCCCTTCCTCCCTGCATTCATTCATGCGACCATTCACTGTTTTCAATTCATGAACTCATTGAGTGGTCAAGTCATTCGGTCACTCATTCACCCACCCACTCACTCACTCATTCACTCACTCACTCACTGACTTAGGCACCCACCCAACCATTCACTCACTTACCTACTCATTCACTCTGCCATACCTGGTTCATCCCGGTTCAATCAAGCATTCAAATGGTCATCCCATTCATGCATCTTGCATCTCATACAAGTAACTCCTGACACAATGCCACAGACCCCCTGTAGGGCAGTGATTTCTTATGGTCATTGTATGTCATTGTTCTTTTTCAATTTGTTTGCCTTGGCACTCTGGTCACTACTGTTATTGATGCTCATAAATCTCATAATATTTCATAATATTATATAACTATATATACATGTCAATGTGTGTATATATATATATGTACCTATATTCAAGTATCTTCTCGTATCGCAATATATCACAATATTTTTGTATTATACTTTTTGTAGTGCCCGAATCCGAAACACCTTTTTTGTAAGATAAACCCTGAATTCTGACTGGTTAGTTCAATCCATATTTTTGCCAAATAATTCTTGATCTGTAATTGGTAAGGCACTCTTTATTAATTCTGGAATGCCAATTTTTGATGGTCAAATCCCGAATCAGCATTGATTTTTTGAAGTTATTTGCCATGGAGCAGCCATTCAGGAAGGAACCACAGCTCATCGGAAAATTCCTCCGACGTTTTGCACAGCAGGGCTGGCAAGTATCCATGGAACCTGTGGGACAAGAGGCCTGCGACTCAATGAAATCCCAGGTTTCTAGGGGTAAAACTTGATGAATTTTCAATTTTCCATGGGTATTGAAATGCCCATTTGCTTAATGGTATTTATAAAATACTTAAACTAACATTCGGCAATTTAGCAACAGACATGACAACGGATTTGGGTATTTCGGACATGGAGGGTTTACGTTTCTTTTGGGGCAATTTTAACAGGAAAAAATGATGAACGGATGAACCATCAAATTTTGGTACCCTATTTTCAGACAAACCCAACTCAACTTCAATAGATTGATTGAAGGAAAACGTGCTAAAATCCGATGTGTTTTTTTGCGGGTTTCCTTTCAATTTTGGATTTGGCTATGAGTGATAGAATTTGCCAGCTGTAGATGGGGATGTTTATCAGGAAAAATAAGAGTAGAACATACCATAGAGGTATGGTTGTTTGCTTGTTTCCTATGATTATCCCCTCCCCTATTATACTTAGTACATTATCATAGTGTTTCTATATATATATATATACACATTATTTCCATATTGTTACTATATTGTGTAATGGGTTTCTGATAGTGTTCCTATGATTTGGGATGATAAGCCCGGTTGACGAACTACCCCCGGATATACAGCCAGGTTGCAGCCAGCCCCTAATGATAGGTGGATCATGTACCCGCAAATGGCAAGTAGAGGGAAGAGCTGCGCGGAGAATATTTAAATGTCCATTTTAGGTACCTAAACTAGAGGTACTGTACCATATAAGACCATACTTCAGGGCATATCCCCTTACATAGCCGCCATTACGTGGACCTTACATGGTACTTCCATTTTGGGTACCTGAAATTAAATGACACTTGAATTGAATATTTATACAAACACTTGAAGTCGGATTTTATCTGTCATAAACGCCAGCATGGGAGTGTAATGATCAATCACTTCGATGAAATATGATGATGAAATTTCAGGCTGTTGTCCATCCCCCACTCTGGAACAGATTGTATTTTTTTCATAAGTTGCAAGTTCGTCCTCTAATCTGGGGCAATATCTCTCAGATCTTGTGATGCATTCCTATGATTGGGAAGTTAACTATCCTATGTTTGGAGGGGTTGAAACAATAACAATACCACTAATTAAGCACATTTTGACAGTACTTTGCTATATGTTGGGGCCTTGAAGCCAAGAAAATTGGCAGGGTTTTCAACCCACGTGCAATCTCTGAAACAGCCCGGTGTGACACTTCACACAAGTTGGTACAAACAAATGGGACTACAAGAGCATGCACGACATATACATGCATACATGCATACATACATGCATGCATGCCTACATACCTACATACCTACATACCTACATACCTACCTACCTACCTACCTACCTACAGACATACAGACATACAGACATACAGACATACAGACATACAGACATACAGACATACAGACATACAGACATACAGACATACAGACATACAGA
>BGPT01003933.1:971-10971 GCA_003297045.1 Symbiodinium sp. clade C Y103
TTGGAGCTGTTGCTTCTCCATTTGCTTGCCCTGCTTCCATCCTAGTCGGCGAACCTGGACCTACCTGCGCGTTCAGCCCTGGTGGTTGCATCTGCTCTCTGAATTATCTCCTCCCTGGATCATCATTGCGCTTCGCTTCTACTTACGCGTGAGCCGAAGCTCCGCTACCATGCGAAAATTCAGGCTTACAACCACTAGCCGCGTCTTGCGCTGTTCTTTGCGTTGGCNAGCTCCGCTACCATGCGAAAATTCAGGCTTACAACCACTAGCCGCGTCTTGCGCTGTTCTTTGCGTTGGCGCACCGCGTCGCGTCGCGTCGTCGCCAAAAGGGCCGCGCGGTCTCGGCGTTGCCGATAAAACAAGAAAACATTCAGGGCAAAAACCAACTTCAGGTCTCAGCACTCAACTTCCCTTTTCACGCACACACACAAAACAAGCAAGGTAACTTGTCAGCTATCTCTGGCTGCTATACTTGTGTTGGTTTTGGCTCTTGGTGTTGACGTGCACCGTGCTGGAGCATAAATTCAGAAGAAAACATCATCTTCCGAGTTCTCAGCGAAAAAGTCGGCCATGCAAACGAAGTTGAAATAAACTCATCCCAAAAACATTCTCTCCTTCCAGTCGCTCACATGCAGCATGCAGTAAAACATCAAAACCACTCCCAAAACATTCTCGTCCACAAACATGTTGTTATTGAAATAAACCAGGTTGAAAAAGGTTTGGAGTTTGTTGTCGAGCATGCACATGCGAAGACAAAAACGACATTCCAGTGCCATGTAACGATGGCAAATCCAGCATACCATCGTCTCCACATCAAATTTCGCAACCATCTCCAAAAACCAGTTTTCACAAAACATTGTTTTGTCCAAATGTACACTCAATCGTCAAAACCGCTTAGCGAAAACGTCATGCAGAATGCAAGCTTCCAGAAAGTGTTGAAAACAACACATCATATGTCATCCGAAGATGACACTCGGCCAAAACAAAACTGTTCAACATGAGCCGCATATTTCCGCTTGAATTCTTGGATGAATTCCTCATACCAGCACACTCCAGAACGATGGCTTGGCACATATATCAGGATACTTTCGTGTAAATTGCGGTGCGGAAAGCCGGCTTTGCTGTTTCAATTTTGTCCCGTTCCATTTTGGCTTCAGTCATTTGGTGACACAGGCCTTGTGCCAGAGTGCGCTTCGAACAAAAAAAACTAAACCAATACTAAAGCCTTGAAAGTGGACCAAAAAATATCTTATTTCTGAGCGGGTCCGATGCGCGCGTGAGTGAATCGAAGCGAGGATGGGGGCGAACATGGGGGCGAGCATGTGCGCGGACTACTTTCTGCAATCAGTCTTTCATTTTTGTAATTCGGTTGTTTCTTAGTCTGTTTCATTCTATTGACTAGTAACACAGGCCTTGTGCCAGCGTGCGCTAATTCCGAGCAAAAAAACACTTTCTGCAATCAGTCGCAGCATGTGATGGACAGGCTCAAGTGTGAACGTGCATACTGCGCAGTACATCGCGTCCAGGCTGATGCAGGAACACACAGGTCCCAGATTCAAAGTCAGATGAAAATAGTTTCTGCACATTCCTCTCAAAATCACGATGATTCATCAATCGGCTTGGGATTGTATGTGTTTCCCGGCGCGACATCATGTTACATCTGGGAATCTCTCCACTCTGTGCATCATCACCATCAGCATCATCATCATCATCAACAAACAATCATTATCACCACCATCATCCTCATCATCATCCTCATCATCATGATCCTCATCATCATCATCATGATAATCAACAAACATCGTCATAGTCATCACCATCAGAATCATCATCATCATCGTCACACCCGAAATATTTTACTGCAATCTTATTTTGTATTTGTTTGTCTTTATTGAAAGAGAACGCTTCTTTATAATTTCTCAGGCACATCACGCACACGCACACGGCATCACACAGCAAGTGTTAAATGTTGCGAGACTGTTAGCGTCAGTTGAAAATTGTAAGTATTTGAGTTGCACCTGAAGCTGTGTTTTCTTTTTGTCATTGCTCAGCATTCATGCAAACCTTGTGCAGAAGACCGCGCCTACAGGAGTGCTCTTGTTTCTCTCCCCACTGATTCCAGTCCAAACTTATTAAAAGTAAGGCTGACACAACCTGCCTTTGTGGATGATTCACCACACGGAGGATTTTCATGACTAGCTTTATGTCTTGTGTAGCGGCCACTACGTCTTGGAGCCGTACTGAGAGCCCGGCACTGGTAGTCGTTTCAGTTTTGTATCCACCTTATTTTATTGTCTCATTCTCTTGTCTAGTGACACAGGCCTTGAGCCAGCGTGCGCTATTTGCAAAAAAAGTTGTGACTGGTTGTAACCCCAGCTCCGGGCCCAGAGGTATTAGTTGCAACTAGTTGTAGCTCCAGCTCCTGGGGCCAGAGTTAGCTGATAGTTGTAACCCTGGCTCTGGCTCAGGGTCAGAGTTAGTTGCAACTAGTTGTAACTCTAGCTCCTAGAGCCAGATGTAACTAGTTGTAACTTTGGTCCCGGGGCTCCCAGCAGAAAATTTTCTGTTCCATTTGTTTTGTTCTTACAACAAGCAAGCAGCAATAGTAGTTGTAGAAGAAGCAGCAGCAGTAGTAGCAGCAGTAATAGCAGCAGTAGTAGTACTAGTAGCAGCAATAGTGGCAGTAGTGGTAGTAGCAGTAATAGCAGGGACAATAGTAGAAGTAATAGTAATAAAATTTCCTGCCCCATTAATTTGTGTTCATAAAACAAATAGTAATAATAGTATGAGGAGTAGCAGCAGTAGTAATAAGATTACTAGTAGTAGCAGTAGTAATCGGAGTGGTGGTCGTAATACTAGTAATAGCAGTAGCAGTAGCGGTAGTAAAATGTCCTGCACCATTTGTTTTGTTCATAAAACAATTCGTAATAATAGTAGTAGTAGTAGTTGTTGTTGTTGTTGTTGGTTGTAACTAGTTGTAACCCTGGCCTCGGGCGCAGGGTTAGAGAGTTGGTTGTAACTAGTTGTAACCCTGGCCCCGGGCCCGGGGTTAGAGAGTTGGTTGTAACTAGTTGCAAACTAGTTAGAGAGTTGGTTACAACTAGTTGCTAACTAGTTGCGGAATTAGTTACAACTAGTTGCTAACTAGTTGCTGAGTTGCTGAGTTCCCCCCCCCCACCGAGACCCCCATAGTTCAGGGTTTGTACATGTACTTGTTTCATGTTTGTTTTACGGGACTTCATTTTGTTTCGTGTGAAACCATTTTGGCTCCAAGACTTAATTTGCTTATTATTTGGTGGCTTCATTTTGAAAAAAAACAAACAAAAAACAACCAGGTGCTCTGTTTGCTTCTCGTGGGCGTTTCAACACATGTGCTTTATTTTTTCAGGACTTCAGTTTGGCACTGTCATCACAATTTCTTTTGCTTCCTCCTGATCACTCTACCGGCCGCGATCGAGCCATGATTGCGCGACACCCTCGGCGGGGCATCATCGGGCCCTCAGATTTGTGCTTCAGAATGTTCGCTGCATCGTAGAATAGACACCTTTTTCCTGGCATTTTGTCAGTTTTGACTGACCCCTATTGGGT
The DNA here is from genome assembly GCA_003297045.1 of Symbiodinium sp. clade C Y103. Taxonomy (NCBI): domain Eukaryota; class Dinophyceae; order Suessiales; family Symbiodiniaceae; genus Cladocopium; species Cladocopium sp. clade C. Next base: position 4,560 of record BGPT01003933.1, read on the forward strand.
TTTCCCAGTTGATCTTCTCTGCTTTTCATGGTGTTCAGCATTNATTCTCGGTGCCCCATTTCAGGTGTCACCGCTTTCATCATCAAATTCATTGGCAGCAACCCTTGCCGCGGCCTTCAGTGGATTTTTACCCTTGCATGAGAGCACCAGTGCAGACCATGCCGGATCTCAATGCGTTTTGCAGAACTTTTTCATCTGGCAGTTCCTTTTGTGCAGTTTCAAATTTACATCTGGCAGTTCTCAATGCTTTTTGTAGATTTCAATGCTTTGTGCAGCTTCAGATTTATATCTTGCAGTTCTCCATTCACTTTGTGCAGTTTCAGATTTACATCTGGCCGTATCCGATTTGCATTTGGCGCCAGTGCAGACCGTGCAGGATCTCCATGCGTTTTGCAGGAATTTTTCACCTGGCAGTTCATTTTGTACAGTTTCAGATTTTCATTTCGCAGTTCCCAATTTGTTTCGCAGACATCAATGTTTTGTGCATTTTGAGATTTACATCTTGCAGCTCTCCATTCACTTTGTGCAGTTTCAGATTTACATCTGGCAGTATCAGATTTACATCTGGCACCAATGCTGACCGTGCAGGATCTCCATGCGTTTTGCAGCAATCTTTCATCTGGCAGTTCATTTTGTGCCGTTTCAGATTTCCATCTGGCAGCTCTCAATGCGTTTTGCAGATCTCAATGTTTTGTGCAGTTTCAGATTTACATCTTGCAGTTCTCCATTCCCTTTGTTCAGTTTCAGATTTCCATCTGGCAGTATCAGATTTCCATCTGGCACCAGTGCAGACCGTGCAGGATCTCAATGCGCTTTGCAGACATTTTTCATCTGGCAGTTCATTTTGTGCAGTTTCAGATTTCTATCTGGCATTTATCCATGCGTTTCGCTGATCTCAATGTTTTGTGCAATTTCAGATTTACACCCTGCAGTTCTCCATTCACTTTGGGCAGCTTCAGCTTTACATCTGGCAGCATCAGATTTTCCTCTGGCACCAATGCAGGCCGTCCAGGATCTCAACGCGTTTTGCAGAAATTTTTCATCGGGCTGTTCATTTTGTACAGTTTCAGATTTACAGCATGCAACGCCTTGCAGAGCTCTGCATCACCCCAGGAAGTGCTAGGGATCGGTAGCTTTCTCTTGCTGCTGTGGAATGGCCTGACCTTCGCTGATATTCAGCGTACAAGCTTGAGCAGTTTCGCATACGATATGATTTCTTTGAGGGGCCTCTCATACCGTNGCTGCTGTGGAATGGCCTGACCTTCGCTGATATTCAGCGTACAAGCTTGAGCAGTTTCGCATACGATATGATTTCTTTGAGGGGCCTCTCATACCGTCCCCTGACTTGCCCATCTGGCTGCCTATTTGGCGTGCTATGCAAGAGATTTTTATCCACGGGTTCCTTTGCATGGGTGCACCATTATCCGCAGGCTTTGGATGGACTGCATTCCCGCCATGGTAGNTATGCAAGAGATTTTTATCCACGGGTTCCTTTGCATGGGTGCACCATTATCCGCAGGCTTTGGATGGACTGCATTCCCGCCATGGTAGGCGACTTCAGGGTGGTGATTTTGTCATCCCCAGCATCGACAGCCTCGATCACGTTGATGGCCCGGGTCCTATGACCCCCGCTGCAGCCCTGTCCTTTTGCGGACATTTTTTTTTATCATTGCCCTGGCGTACATCTCCGGTGACTAATGTATTGCCAGTTCAGCTCTACACCGTGCCTGGCTTGCAGAGTACGTTGCTCTCATTTGCAAATCAACTCCAATTAGCACCAGAGTTGAGGCGTTTACAGGGGAAGCGCAAAGACCCCATGCAACTCAATCGTTTATATTCCAGGGATGATGTCAACGATTCTCTCCAACTTNCCTCCGGACTGGACCTGGAACACAGCGTGTGGCCAGAGTTTTGTCCCGGACCACTTTGCAATTCGTGTTGAATTGGCGTTGGCACCAGGACACATTTTGTGTTCACATCCAGGCTGCAAGAAAGGTTGGATTTCTGTCGGAACTCTGCCTTGACTGCGTCTCTTGCAATTTCCCCATACATGCTCTACCCCAATTACAGCTGTGACTGCAACATGTGTTCAATGCAAAACTGGGGCCCAGCGGCCTTGGCGTTCAGCATGTCCATTGAGATGCTCCCACACCGCAGTGTGGCACATGTTCCCCATGCACATCATGCTNTCAATGCAAAACTGGGGCCCAGCGGCCTTGGCGTTCAGCATGTCCATTGAGATGCTCCCACACCGCAGTGTGGCACATGTTCCCCATGCACATCATGCTGTTATGTGGTAGTCGTTTATGAGCATGGCTCAAAAAAAAAAAACAGAAGACCAACCTCCAATCCTTTTGGGACTTACGCCCTATTGATTTTTGGCACCTGCATTCATCCCATCATCTTTCTTTTCACACTTTCACCCCGGGTGGTTCCCCCCTGTGTCANTTGGGACTTACGCCCTATTGATTTTTGGCACCTGCATTCATCCCATCATCTTTCTTTTCACACTTTCACCCCGGGTGGTTCCCCCCTGTGTCATCCCACGTAACCCCAGCCATCACCTGATCAATCTGATTTATGCGTTTGCAGCTGACCTTCACTTGTTTGTTCTTTTTATGGAACCCGTCGTACTTGCGGCCATGGACTCCAAACTGGAGGATATCTTGCAAGGGTCTGGCGTGGATCCAGCCCATGCCAATCAGATCGTAGCAGATGNTGGACAGGTTGGACATTTGCTTGCTGCACCTTCGATTTCCAGGACTTTGAGGACGCCATGGATGACATGCTGCCAGGTGCAGCACCGGCAACCCTGACTACGTCATGGAGTGAATCGTTTGCACCTAAGTTGGACCATCAGGTCATTCAACAGGCAGTCATACACCTTGGTTCATTTGCAGTGCTTCGCTTGGTCGAGCGTTTCACTGGGCTTGTCATGTCACATGTTTTTCATGCTTCCTGGACTTCACCATTTGGACACTTCTTGTTTTGCACTATTTCTTGTCACCTCCCGACAGGGGGTTGGTCCATGCTTGCACGCCATAGATTGCGTGGCCTCATCGGGACCTCAGCGACGTGTATTGTGTATTTGCAGCCTCCCAGCATAGGCATCTTTTTACTGGTCTCCTGTCCTCCTTGACAGCNGATTGCGTGGCCTCATCGGGACCTCAGCGACGTGTATTGTGTATTTGCAGCCTCCCAGCATAGGCATCTTTTTACTGGTCTCCTGTCCTCCTTGACAGCTTCAACCATTTTATTCCCAATGGACATGGTGCGATTTTCGTTGGCGCCGACTTTCTTCGCTACGGGACCAGCATTTTCAAGTGGGTTGACACCCCGTCGATCGCAGCAGTGCCTACACCTGTGGGATACCGGTGTCATCTCGTGAAGGCTNTTTCTTCGCTACGGGACCAGCATTTTCAAGTGGGTTGACACCCCGTCGATCGCAGCAGTGCCTACACCTGTGGGATACCGGTGTCATCTCGTGAAGGCTGTCCTGATGACGTCTGGTGACTAGGAATTACTCACAGAGGATGCAGCTTTCGATTCATGCCAAGACCAGTTTTGATATCGACAGGTGACGCCATTACCTTCGACATCAAGCTGCTCCTTTTCAGGTGACACAATTGCCTTCGACATCAAGCCCGCAGGGGCCATTACCGCAGCGCCGAAGTCCCACCCTCTGCAAAGACCTACATACGACACGCAATCTCGTATCAGGGCTCATTNNNNGTGGCCTACTGGTAGCTCTTCTGTGGGTGCTTATTCCAGTTTGTCTCAGATGCCACCTGCCACGCCTTCGCCGCGACCCAGCCGGATATCAGAACCGGTCGCCTCTGCTTTGGTCTTTCGAAGCGATACCCCGCTGCCTGTTCCTCAGTGCGTGGTGGCTACAAACAATCGACTGGACCTCAATTTCCATTGACGTCTCCTCCAGTGGCCTCCACGTATGTCCCAGTGACGGAGGACACTTCTCAGTCTTTGCACAAACCTGCCAGGAAGATCCCACTGCCAGCAGGTAGGATTAAAAGGCAGCGTCAACTCACTACATCCAGGAACCCAGCATGCAGTGCTTGTCCAGCCATACAGGCTATATGGCTTCAGTTTTCGGCGGCTTTTTTGAGTTTTTCTCCGATGCAGCAGGCACTATCAGGTAGCTCACATCTTGCTGATCATTGTCCACGTATTTTGGATGGTTTCGCAACTTCCATTTTGGCCCAAGCCTTGGCTCCAGTTCGCATTCGAACCGCTCATATCCCCCCTGTTTCCTCCATTATGCAAACAGGTTCAAATCCGCGATTGCTCTTTGCCCAGGTCATTTTGATGGCCATCATGGATGGGTCACTTTCAACTGATGCCTGCCTCCTGGTGACCCGCGNAAACAGGTTCAAATCCGCGATTGCTCTTTGCCCAGGTCATTTTGATGGCCATCATGGATGGGTCACTTTCAACTGATGCCTGCCTCCTGGTGACCCGCGTGTGCCAAGCACTGCTACAGACCATTGGTTCTCCGACCTGCATGAGTACCATCCTTGAATTGTTCCCGGGTGCCTATTCGGCATACAAAATTTCGCAACGACCGGGCTTCATCATGCCCACAGCTGCAAATGAGCTACCTCAAACATCACATCCGTCAGCGGGAATTCCCGCTCAATCATTTGGTGCAATCATCCACGACACTTGGCGCCAGTGGATACAACAGAACTTGCCCAATGTTTTGGCCTCAGTTGAGGTGCTGGCGCAAAAGGCCGATGCACTTTGGCCAGCCCGTCACCGACTGCCCGTGCAAAGACTCATCTGTAGTAGCATCCGAGATGCACAAATTCAACTTCAGAATTTGCAGCTGGTTTTGCGAGGGGCCGATCCGCCCAATTGCCCTCAACTGACCCCTCCTTTTGAGGAGAATAGCCCAAGGACACCCACCTTGTGGGGTGAGTAGCCCTCAGATGGACGTGATGTGTGAGGTGTGCTTTACTCAGATGGTCGGATGTGTAAGGTGAGTTTTACTCAGATGGTCAGATGTGTGAAGGTGAGCAAACTCTGAAAAGAGTTACACTCAGATGGACTATGTGTGAAGGTGAGCAAACTTTTCTTTCGACGAGGCATACTCAGAAGTTGCCCAGCTTGCGGAGATCATCGCTGAGGTTGAGGTTTTAAAACCATTCATGAATGAATTTCATGCTTTTTCGTAATGACTCATACAGTTTCCCCATACATCACCTATCCATCTCACAGCTGTGACTGCAACATGTAGTTAATGCGAAAATGGGGCCCAGCGGCCTTGGCGTTCAGCATGTCCATTGAGACACTTCCACACCGCAGTGTGGCACATGTTGTTGCAGTGCTCCAACATNTTAATGCGAAAATGGGGCCCAGCGGCCTTGGCGTTCAGCATGTCCATTGAGACACTTCCACACCGCAGTGTGGCACATGTTGTTGCAGTGCTCCAACATGCGTTGCTTCGGCTTTTTGTTGTGGAACATGTTTCCCTTGTATATCATTGCGTCGCAGTCGTTTATGAGCATGGCTCAAACAAAAAAAACAGAATAACACCCACCAATTATTTTGAGACTTCAGCCATACTGACCTTAGGCATCCGCATTCATTCCATCTCTTTCATTTCACACTCTCAACCACCTTGCATTTTTATCTTCATCGGCTTTTCGTTTGCCCATCTTCTTGGTGTCCAATTTTTGGGACNTTCATTCCATCTCTTTCATTTCACACTCTCAACCACCTTGCATTTTTATCTTCATCGGCTTTTCGTTTGCCCATCTTCTTGGTGTCCAATTTTTGGGACACGATGCCGTCAACTTTTCCTCTCCGTTGCTGCGAAATTTATGGTGGTGAATTTTTACGCACACAGTTGATGGATACAGGCATTGGAAGTTGGGCTCAACTGGTCGATGCATTCGAGCACATTCAATCACCTGATGCGTTTGTGCAAGCAGCGAGTGACAAATTTTTGGTGGATCAGCCTTCCAAACGGCAAATCCTTTGCCTACAGCTCCTGGTTGAAGAAGCTCGTACTATGACGGTGTGGACGGAACCACCTCCCTTGTCCAGGCGACCGGTATCAGCAGTGGAGTCCGGCACACCTCCTCCCACTCCGGCTGCTTCTGTGAATTTGACACCGGCCCCTTCTACAGCCACCCCTGGTGATCCGATCGAGCTCATTTTGAGTGACCTGCGCAAATGGAAACGAGAGATTCAAGACCTTGCCACATTGTCCAGCCGCATTCAAGGCGCTACATGGTACAAGGAGTTGATCAATANTTTTGAGTGACCTGCGCAAATGGAAACGAGAGATTCAAGACCTTGCCACATTGTCCAGCCGCATTCAAGGCGCTACATGGTACAAGGAGTTGATCAATATTTGCCAAGAAGAATGGGTCTTGATCTCTGGTGCACC
>BGPT01003934.1:6557-25250 GCA_003297045.1 Symbiodinium sp. clade C Y103
TTCGCACACCGGCATCTCTTCTCTTCTGACTTCCTTCATGGCTGTGCTTTTCCATCTGTCCATATTGTCGGAAGGTTTAGCTTCTAAACTTCCTTCGACTAACAGCACAAGATATCGCGCGCTTCCTTTCCATAGGCCACAGCATCAAACGTCAACAGTTTGCAGATCAAGCTCGATTCGTGGGTCCTAGGGATGAGAAGCCTCTGCTGCGTCCTGGTGGCTCTTGACTGATTGGGTGTTTGCTGCGGGGTTTGCTTGTGGGGTTGTGGGTGGCCTTAAGTAAGCACGGGTTTGACCTTGTTGGTGAGCAGCTGATCATTCTTCTTGTTGGGTTGGCAGCAGCATGTGTTAGCGTGCTGAATGTTTGTCGTTGCTGCTGCTGTTGCTCATGCGTCATTGTTTGTCATTATGGCGTTGTAGTTGTGCTGTCGTTTTGTCGTTGTAGTTGTAGTTGTTTTCCTTGCGAATGCTTTGTTGATGTTTGCTTGTGGGTGTGTGTTTCTTGCAGGTGTGGTGTTTGATTGAGTTGCTGCTCCCCACCTGCCAGCCTGCCAGGTGAGGGTCTCTAGATTCTAACAACACATTCCGCGCCCTTCCTTTCTTCCCCTTCTTTCCCCTTTCCCTGCCCTGTCCTTTCCTTTTCCTTTTCCACTTTCTTTTTCCTTTCCCTTCCCTATCCTATCCTTTCCCTTTCCTTTTCCTTTTACCTGTCCCTTTCCCTACCCTGTCCTTTCCTTTTCCTTTTCCACTTCCTTTTTCCTTTCCGTTCCCTGTCCTTTCTTTCCTTTTCTTTTTCCTTTTCCTCGTCCACTTCCTTTTTCCTTTGTGTCCTTTTTTCCGTTGTTCCTTTTTTCTTTTTCCTTCCTTTACTTTTCCTTCTCCTGTTCCTTTTGTCTCCTTCTTGTTCTCCTTCTCCTTACCTTGTCTTCCCTTTCCTTCCGTTCCATCCCTTCTCTTCGCTTCCCTCTTCTCCGCACCTCCTGCGCCAGTTTCAACCAGCAGATTCGCCTGTTTCTGCTACACAGCCACTCTATCGCAAGCTTGCCGGGCTCGCCGGACCCGAACAATATTCGAGTTCGCCAGTTCTCTGGTACCCCGGCCGGCACAGCGCCACTCAGGGTTCCCGAACCATCCAGCTGACTAGGGTTCGACAGCTCACTGAATCTAAACGCTATGCGAGCTCCTGCCCAAGCATGGTGCCAGATAGAATGCCAGATAGATAGAAAAGATAGAAAAGGATAACATACGTCATTTCAAATTTCCTAAATCAAGGCAGGCAATGCATTTACCCTAAAAATCCTAAGCCCGTTCTTATCAACGCCGAGAAACCATAGCAATGCCGAGGTTCTACGGCCGAGTGTTTATAGCAATGTTGTTTGATTCGACCGCCGAGGGTTTATAGCAGTATCAAAGGGTTACTGACGACAGCGTCCACTCACGATTACTCACGATTTACTCACGATTTTAGCGCTCCTATATCTACCTTGTGAATCCTTTGCAAGCCTTAAGGATCTTTAAGGACGTACTTATTTTGGAGGTCCCACTCATGATTACTCACGATTACTCACGTTCTTTTTTTAGGCCCAGGGCCTCAAAAGGTACTTTATAGAATGTTCTTTCTGAGGTCCGGGACCTCAAAAGGTACATCATGCACGTACTTTTTTGGTCCACTTTCTATGGTTTTTCATGAAGACGTACTTTTCAGTCCCTGGACCTCCAGATATATATTATACAGAAAACTTCATACAATTTCAGAACATGTGCCAAAATAAGTAACATAGAAAGGATACAAGATGCGAGATAGCCATGCATGCAAAAATATGCCAGATGGATGCGAGGTGTCATGCCCTAGCAAATGTCAAAATCATTTCCGAATAAAATGCTGAAAAAAATGTTAAAACAATCTAAAACATATGTCAAATAAAGTGCCCAGTAGAATTCCACAAACATTGCCACATGAGATGTCAGAGTGTATACGGCATACGGTGTATCAATATCTGTATATATACATATATATATATATATAAAAGGTGTATATATATATATATATGTGTATTTGATCTTCATATTATGTTCAAAATTATTCACGTAAGTATTAACATATATTAACACCCATACCGATCATTGAGACATACTTATTTGTCATTATTTTTATCATTCTTGGATATATACCCTTAGCGTCCAAACCCTACAAATTTGTCGGGTGCAAACTAAAACCCTGGGTTTGGCCGTGATCATGCTCAAAACCCTGGGTTTGTCGCAAAAAAACCCGGGTTTTCGTACAAACTGTCCGAATTTGAGATGGCGCTTGGTTTCAATAGTGCTCGTGCTTCGCTGCAGCTTGCATGTCTTGGATTTATCGCCTCCAGCCTTCCCGGTCAGGACTTTCACATCTACGCACACATCCTAGGTAGACAAGAAGGCAACCCCAACATGGAAAAGTACGGGTCGGGAATTCAAGCGTCTAGCAACCCGTGTTTTTGTTGTGTGCACCATTGCACCCCGTGTTTTCTGGGGAAACCTCGGGTTTTTGGGGTATTGCTAACCCGTGCGCAACCCAGGTGCAGCCCGTGTTCAAACCATGTGAAGCATTGTGAACCCACGCTTTAAAGCGTCGGTTGGAACCCCGTGCAACTAGTGAGAATGTAATATGTTTTGGTTGAGTTTGGGCTTGCGTTTGGGCGTCCATGACCACTACACTGACCAGAGGTACGCAATTTTTTGGGGACCCGCCACGCTAACAAAATCGCAGCATTTGGGGTCATGGTTGGTATATTTGTTGCAATAGAAAAACATAGAAAAACACCGGGTTTTGCTTTGAAACCCTGGATGTTCAGCGCCACCCCGCGAATTTTGCAGGTTCAATTTTCCACGGTATTTAAATATCTATCTATCTATCTATCTATCTATCTATCTATCTATCTATCTATCTATCTCTATCTATCTATCTATCTATCTATCTATCTGTCTATCTATCTATCTATCTATCTATCTATCTATCTATCTATATATATCTATCTATCTATATATATCTATCTATCTATATATATCTATCTATCTATATATATCTATCTATCTATATATATCNTATCTATCTATCATTATCTATCTATCATTATCTATCTATCATTATCTATCTATCATTATCTATCTATCATTATCTATCTATCATTATCTATCTATCATTGTCTATCTATCATTATCTATCTATCATTATCTATCTATCATTATCTATCTATCTATATATATCTATCTATCTATATCTATCTATCTATATATATCTATCTATCATTATCTATCTATCATTATCTATCTATCATTATCTATCTATCTATCTATCTATCTATCTATCTATCTATCTATCTATCTATCTATCTNATTATCTATCTATCATTATCTATCTATCATTATCTATCTATCTATCTATCTATCTATCTATCTATCTATCTATCTATCTATCTATCTATCTATCTATCTCTCTCTCTCTCTCTCACCATATGTATACATATGGAATTATTTGAGCTATTTTTTCAAACGCGAAAACCATAGTTCGAAACGTAACTGTCAGCATTTGTTTGGATGGACAATTGTATTCATGCACAGTAAGGATGATATGTTATTTTATGTGTTCCAAGTGAACATATACAAGTGAAAACATACAATTGGTTAGGTTGGATACAGTCCATATTATTTTCATTGCCTCATGTTGAAAGAATTGACTACGAAAATATGTGCCATTGTTTATTTATTTCGACTTTTTCCTGCACAAAGAAAATCGAATCAGCCTAAATGCTCGACTCTATGTCAAATAGAATATCCGTGGGCAGTGGTGATGGAACCAAAAATCTAATTTTGCTTGCTTTTTGTCATGGTGGTCATATGTGGTCATATGTGGTCATGGTGGTCATGGTGGTGATGGTGTTGGTGCGGTTTGTGTTTGGGGTGTTGGTGGTGGTGGGCCAAATATGTCGTTGACATTGGTCCACTTTATTGAAAGACGCAGATGGCGCAATACAACCACATGAATCTGTGATACCGATGCAAAACATCCGGCGCAAAGTGCGAAAACAGCAATTCTATCCTTCGCCCTCCGAAGCGACGGTTTCAAGAAATCAATGACGGTCACACATGTTCACCATTTGTAGTTGTGTGGTTTGACGCTGCGGCGACCTGTTGAAATGGAGGTTGCCTGCCGTGGTCAACCCTAGGTGTCGACAAGTTGGGCGCGGAAAATTTACGGTTGCGAGACGTGGTGGCCTAATCCGGAGACGGTTGTCTTTGTGCCTGAAATTTCGGAGCGTTCTGCCTTTAAGATTTTGTGGACGTTTCGCGACACCAAACGGATTTGGGCGAATTTGTCGATTTTTCGCGAACGATTTCCGAAAATCATCTGCGCGATCTTGTGGGGGTCATTGCGCCAGTGGCCCTTGAATGAGGATCCCCTTGAAGTGCTCTGCTTTGAATGGGTGTCTAAGAAAATCCGTCTGGAATGCAGTTGAGGCGTTGTTGTCTGCAAAATGGCTGAGAACACCGGAAGGCCCACTTCGTTGGTTCCAGCATGTGTTCCAGCTACAACCTATTGGAGTCTAACCAATAAGTAGCAGCAAAATTTTGCCAATGAACCCAGGTGTAAACAAGGTCGTCCATCAAAACGATGTCATGGACTCTTGGAGGGGGTTTGTGGGGGAAAAGCGATAAGCGGATAAGTCTTGATAAACCATGGAAAAACGAGGACGATCATATTATTGCATGTCTCGAATCCATTAAATTTTTTGAAAAGTTAATTTCCAAAATTAAGCCCCCACAACTTTTCCAAAATGTGTTTGGACAAAGTTTCGAAGCTGAATTTTTCATCCCCCTTGGAGAGGAGGTTTTAGAGATCCAGATTGTGATATACAATGTTTTTTTTCACATTTGCCGAAATATGCTTGACAAGAATAACATGAATAACTACCCAGTCCCGGTGTCCCAGAAAGTTTTGGTTTTGAGTTGTTTGGGTTGCCAACCTTGCCAGTTTACCAAGATAGCAATGGGACCTGCATAGTCAATTAATTTTTTTTGTGGACCAATTGCTTGCATTTCCGGTGTCTAAAACCAATGTTGCATCGAATGCCAATCCCCCGTGGGCATAACGTGTTAAAGCACCAATACAACAACTTGTTTTTTTTTTTCATCTGCTATTTGTGTCTATTTGCTGGCCCCAAGGCATCAATATCGAGGCTCGAAAAACAAGTAACCCATGGCTCGCAAAACTGAAGTTTCTGAACCCCGCGTAGCTTGGAGGAACCAATTCCCAATCATGAAACCAACAGAAATATCTTCTACACTTTTATCTTTACCATATATGTATCGGAGACACTATTACCTCTACAAAAGCCAAGAACCTGGGACCCCTACAAAGCGCTTTGTAGTGGCCCATTCTGTAGTAGCATATTTGCTGTGAGCATGGTTTTTGTAGTTTTGTACAATTGCGTCGGCTTTTCTCAGTGGGCCCAAACCAAGATCTCAATTGTATACGTTTACCACTTTGCCTACTGGAAACCCAAGAGTCTTTTGTAGTGGTATGAAATATTTGTTAATATCATCTGTGTATCAGCTGTGCCCCAAAATGCCTCAAAAAATTGTAGTTCCAAATAATTTTGTAGTACTTCTAGGTCTGTGTTCAATACCCCCGTGGAGAGAGGGGCGAAGGGTGAGAGATCTTTGGAGATAGTAGGGGCCCGGTGCCGAAGCTAAACGTTGACCTGGGATCCCTGTATGAATTTCCATTACAGAAAGGGTGAACTTGTGCTTGCTATAAAACGATTTGGTTTAACCGTCAGATTTGGTTGGTGTCGTTCTGAAGCAGACCATGAAGAGACATGCGCAAGGATGATCTTGGATTGGGGCAGCGTGAGCATGGCGAAAGCTTTTGCTCGGCCTCACCTTTTTTCTTTTCTTTCTCTCTTTCTCGTGCCATAGGCGTGTTCTGGGACATATCGCGAACTAAACGCAAAAGGACAGTACAAATCACACCCGTCGGCACCCCTAAAACTCAGTAGCTCTCAGTACAGCCTGTGCAGCAAGAAGGAGACAAACCAAAGAGTAACAAATTGGTATCGGAGTCCAGGCTAACCTGGTAAGATCCCATTTTGGGAGGGATCAGCATTCAGAATTCGTTGTTTCTGGCCGCGGCTAAGATGATATTCAATTGCTCTTCAGACTGGGTAATTTTTTCATTGTGCTGGCGTACTTTTTCCTAGACAAAGCGGAGGGACGAATCCATCCAGTTTTTTCTGGGTCTTCTTCTTCGACGACACATGACTTTAAACGGTGACGCCGAATTCTGTCTAAAGCTCACATTTCTCAAAGGATGTGTGCAGTCTTGACGAAGAATGTGGCCTGTCAATTCAACTCTTTGATTTTTGAGGGTGTCGCTTATTTTGTCCACTGTCTTGTTTGGGTTATTTCTAGATCTAACTGCCAAAGTTGCCCTTCTAAGTACTTCCTGGTTTGTATTGGCTCTATTCACAAAACTGGATTCCATGCGCAGAATTTGTCGCAGACCTCTAAAATGGAATGCTTCAACTCGCGACATTTGAGCGTGAGGAAGTTCTAGGGTTTGTAGCCCATATAATCGTCTAGATTTTACGACCGAATCACAAATCCTGATCTTGTTGCCCAGGGAGCATTGGGCCTGTTTCCAAAAAAACATTCAGACTCTTCGAAGTACTTGTTGCTGCCAGGATACGATTGGAAACTTCATGCGCAACTGAAATTTGAGAAGTGAGAGTACCACCAAGGTAAGTTACTTCGTCAACACGGGGGACTAAAGAGCCATCTGCAAAACGGATTTGGTTGTTGCCGTTCATGACAAGAACGCAACACTTGCCCTGATTGAGTTGAAGTCCATAATATGAGGATTCACGCTCTATGGAATGTAGTAGTTTGTGCATGCCTTTGGTAGTCTTTGTTACCAGCAACGTGCCATCAGCATAAAGGATTTCTGAAAAGTTTGTTCGGTCCAGTCGACTACTGAGCAGATCAGCATCAATTTCAAAATGAATGTCCCAGAACATTACAGTCATGACCAAAACAAATCAGTACGGTGAAAGTGGGCATCCTTGCCGGATGCCTGCCTGTTGAGCCTTGCGTGCCGAGCAGGTCTGTTCGTGGTTGACGCAGAACTTAGGTTCATTGTACGAACTCGACCTCACCTGCTTCGGAGTAATACTGACTGGATTTGACAAGGGCTAAAAGACATTAGGAAAAATATATGTTTGTTGCCAGATTGTTTTGTAAGCCGAGTTTGGGTGCTAAACCGTTTCGTGACAAGGACTTGGCTGCCAATTTCATGTTGTGATGATTTCGAAACAAATGTATCGAAATAATTTCCAAGGCATGTATTTGTTTGTGTTTGGTCTTCGTCATGTATTTGTTTACATTGCTACCAGTACTAGACAGAGGCAGGGACCTGTAGGCCGTGTGCATAGCGGCATAGCGTAGCTATGCAGAAACGGGATGAAACGTGAACATCTGTGCAAACATGTGCGATCAATCCATCGCGACGAACGTGACAAAAAAATTGGAAATGCGTGGGCGGAACGGTGGAGCAAATTGAGAAAAATAAATCCACAGAATCACTACAAAACTAACCCATGTCCCTGGACCATCCGGAAAAAAACACTCAATTTCACTACACCAGCGGTTCCACAACACTTCAGGAAACCCCTACAAAAGTATCATGGAAATTTAGGGTTTCTTCAAGAAAAGAAAAAACATAAAATGTGATAGGCAAAAGAAGAAAATGTTTTTGTAGGGTTATGTTTTTCCTGGCTGGGAAACGCTGTTGTAGGTTCATTTTTCTTGCTGGATCATTTTTTTTGTAGAAACGTGGTCTAAAGGTACGTTTGTAGCTACAAAAGCCGGGGCACAGGTTACCCCCAGGAATTGCAACCCCGATATATATATGTATATTCTTCTAGTACATGTATATGCATAGGTTTCCACCTGTTGTTTTGTTATTGGCTTAAGCCACAGACAACTTCACACAGGGTTTTGACCATCTGATGTTATGAAAGATTTTCAAAAAAGAAAGTGTTACTATCGCATGAAAACGTTGAATCTGCCCCCTGACTCATACATCGCAAGGAATGTAGGGGTGGTTTGACTACATCTGACGGATCCGCTAGCGTAGGTTCAAAAATCCATGGTTCTACTAGGGTGACTGGATGTCATTACTCACTTCATAGGATAAAAATTCGTTTTTGAAAGTACACCGAAAAACTAAAAATCAAAGTGCCGGCCAAGATTTGTTGTATTTGTACAAATGGGTCTGCCACCCCATGTGGCCCAAACCACCAGGGATGCCTCTTGCCCCCAGCCCCCCCCGCCTCATGTCGGCCCTACGAGCATCGCCAGCAGTTCCAAGAGTGCCAATGGGGCCTCAAAATGCCTTGTTAGATAATAAGGATTTTGCTTTTTGCTAAAAGATGAATCGCCATTTTTTGGGAGTCCTTAGCCAATAGTTTTTAGTTCGTATTGGGGAAGGATGTGGTTTGAAAGGTTACGGTCCAAACTTGAATGTTTGATTCTTGGCAGCTATTATATACCAAACTCTCTTTCTGGGGGGGCAAATCTAATTCTGAGGAACCTCCCTTTTAAGAAATTTTCAAGGGATAAACCGTCAATATGCCCTAAATAGTTTCGAAAGGCTACTTCAAGAACGCTTTGTAATTTGATTAGGCCGTGATGAGAGCTTCGACGTTTCCAGGCGTAGCAAGATCTTAAATGAGAAATTTTCAGACCCCCACATAGCCACCCCCCAGACTCCATGACGATGCGTTGATGATCTGGAAAATTGCAAATCATTATTTTCGGGCGTCATGGGCCATCGCTGCCACGGACCGGCTAAAAATGCCATCCCTGGAACATGTGCACGCACAGTTTTGCAGCAACCTGTGACCTCCTGGGCTTCCTAGACAGGATTGACATTTTAGCCGTTCACTGGCATGATCCTGGTATGAGGTTGGCGTCATTTTTCGTCCGGAAACAAAAGGGCACGTTTTCAAAAAGGGAATGGCCGTTGCCGCTGCATTTTAAAGAGTTTTTTCGGTTTCATCCGCGATCGCAAGAAACGAAACGCCGAGAGGTCAGCTCTTCGAACCTTTACAAAAGTACCGCCGAGCATTGACAGCACTTTGACCAAACTGAGCCAAACATTGCTGATGGTGCTGAGAATATTTTTTTCTTTCTCCGTATCACTGGTGAAAGGAACGCAAATGGTTTTGAAACTTAATCAACAGTAGTTGCAAGTGGGACAAGCATAAACACCTGTCCGCGCCAATTTTCCCAGGTTTGCCGCGCAATGACGCTGATCGAGACCTGGCCTTGGTTTCAACCTGCCACGTGCGCATGATTTTTTTACCCTCTTCCCATGCTTGCGATGCCATGTCGCTTCTGGTGCCGAAACTTGTTTCACAAGAAGCATCCGATTCACCCGTTTGCATTCTTTAATTTTTTTGGAGTTGCTCCATGGACAACAGAGATGCATCATATTATACCATGCTCTTGTCATATTGATACACTTAGTCAACTCAATGATAGGAACTTTTTCCGGTCCAAATCACAAGGGTGAGGAAATATTCACACATCTTCAAACTGTTGAAGTCTCGGGGGTTTTGGGGCAAATTCAGATAAGGCTGCGAAACTCGATTCAGCGAGGCGGCAAAGCAGCCACCAGAAACTATGGAAACGTGCCACTCCGAACAGAAAGTCCCAGGTAAGATTTTTTGATAGTATTCGGTGGTAAGATGTAATGGAATGCATGATGCGGGCCAGCAAAAAAACTTTGGAATTTCCACGTTAAATTTTCTTTGCCTAATATTTGACCATATTTAGGAATCAAATTGTCTAACGGATAAGATTTTGGGTCTGCTTGCAGGTCTTGTGGTCAAGACCCGGGCTTTGGAAAGCCTCATTCCTCAGGTGAAATGGTTTTTGAGCTATATTGGCCAATTTGTTGGTGACATGTCCGATGCAATAATTAATTACGAGGATGCAAGTGAAACACGCTGAGATCCTAAAAGGGAGCTTTGATCTTACACGTGAGACAAAGACTACATCGACTTAAAAGACGGTTGAATAAACGAATTGCATTGAGTTGATGGAGAAAGAAAACATTTGTTCAGACCCGAATTTTGGTGGCTGAGCCAAGCCCCGAAGTTAGCATGTGGAGAATTGCAATTGCCCACAATGTCGGATTGGAGTCAAGTCTCAAATATATTTTTCTGCATTTTTTCAGCCCAAACCCTTTCTCCTACTTATAGATTCGCTGGATGCTATTATAAATTCCCATTGTGAAATCAATTATCAGGCCAGACCTGAGATTTTCTTAACAAATTCACGACCATGCACGACCCATTTGGAATGACTGACTTTGAATTTAGTCGCTGCTTCACGGCAGCGGGCGTTCCATTATTGCATTGTTTACCCCTGAGGGCGGCCATTGGCCTCCTTTTTTTTCGCCATATTTGCTTTCATCCAGCGAAAAACGGAGGTAAAGTGCAAATCAGGACGAAACAAAGAAAAAACATATCAGCAATAAAAACATCCCCCTTGATTGAAGCCCTATGGAATGGAATGACCTGTTCACCGTACAGAATGGAAGAACCAGACCCATTCTATAAAAACCCCAGTTTGGAAAATTATGGGAAAAACCCTTAAATCTGAGAATTGACCCGTTCACTCCCTTTCATAAAAAAGGTGGCCTAATCCACAATGTAAAGGTGTATTTTTCCCTTGATCCCATCAGGTAAAAATCGACAAATGCAAAATGTAAACGCTGAAAATTGATCATTTTTACGGCGTCCCCCAAATAGGTTTCCATAATGTAAAAGCTGGAAGGTTGGATGGTGGACCCCAAAATTTGGTGAGTGCTGATGTGTTCAAGATATGCATGGATATGCACTTCCATTTTTAAAAATGATCTATGAGCGTTCATGGGTCCAACATGAGGATGTCAAGTGAAGGCCCATTTTGTAAAAAATTGGATGGCTGGATGGTAAAGAGTTGGAACAAGTTGGAAATAGATGGAAAGAGATGGAAAGACCAAGAACTTTTCCAAACTTCCCATATATTGATTTATAAAATGGAGGGTTTACGTGTGATAACATATCATAACATAAGCAACAATGTTGTCTTAGAATATCAACAAGCATTAAAAAAAACCTACATTGATCGTCCCATCCATTGTGTATAAACCAAATTTTGGTGTTTCAACATCTTGTTTTTATGTGTTTTCCATACTATAGTGGGCAGGCGGTTTTCTGCATATCTGCCCTGGTATCTAACACGAAGGCGTCCTTCCATAATATATACCACCCAAAAAATTCCATTATATAATAAAATAAGGTGTCCTAACCATTTTATAGCTCATATTTTTTTGGAATGGTGGTGAAAATGTCGTTACACCTCAATCAAGGGGGATATAAAAACATCATATTTCCACACCCTCAAGGTCGAGGTATCTAAAGTTCCCCCCTGGAGTTCCTATTGCGGATTCTAAAATCATAACCACTATGATTTTAGAACCCTGCGAGGCTATCATTTTAGAACCTTGAAAATTTGGTTATATGAGCCTTGTTGTGGTATGAATTGATTCCAATAGACAACAACAAAAAGTCATTGGTTCGAGATTCAAAATAAACACGTCGCGATGAGGAATTTGCAAACATGTGAAAAATACAATAACATCGCTGTATTTCGTTGGGGAAGATTTCCATCTTCAAAATAAGATGTCGATGTTGCTTGGTTTGAAATTCCCAAAAAAAATTGAACAAAGTGGCGCTGAGCGACCTGCAGCAACGTACAAAAACGAATGAATGCCCCTCATTTGAGTTGGCCAAGATCCCAAATCCAATGTAACTGTAGCATGGTATGTGAACACCTCGGGTCCAAAATCCTCCACACCGCAAATTCTGTTGGGAAAGTACGAGGTCAAGTTGTAATCAGCAACCTGTATCCTTCTGAATCCTTCTTTTCACCCACCATCTCCCTTCTTTAGATACCAACATTTAACATGTTTGTCAAACCAAAGCGTTTGGAGGAAAACAACGGTCAAACATTATCTTCCAAGTAATTCTGTTTCAAATATCTTTTCGGCTTGGAGGCAATGATTCTAGACCCACACGTGCTTACTGGATCTTACTGGTGGCCAGCCATAACCCAACTTAGCCAATCTTTCAAACTTTTTCTACGTCGTTCTGAATCCTTGTTTTCACCCACCATTTCCATTCTGTAGATACCAACGCCTTTAATCCAACAAAGGCGTTTGGAGCAAACCAATGGTCTAGCATCATCTTCCCCAAGTCATTGTGCTTCAATTTTTTCAGGCTTGGAAGCAACAATTCGAAACCCACAGGTGCTGGCTGGTGGCCAGTCATAACCCAACTTGGCCATTCTTTCAAATCCTTTCTACGTCCTTCTGCATCCTGGTTTCTTCGTTCTTTTTTTCGTCCTTCTTCATTTAGTGTGATATTCCAACATTTGTCGCAAATCTTTCCTGGAATTTTGATTTTGCTTTTTGTTTTTTTAGCAATGTTGCAATGCAAAGGCCAAACCATGGATGCGAGACCGTTTTTTGAATCCATTCCCAAGTTGCTTCAAAAGAGGTGTTGTTCCCCACCTGCCAGGTGAGGATTGTTAGATTTTATCAGAGCTGCTCGCCCGCCTTCTTCTTCTCCTCCTCCTCCTCCTTCTCCTTCCCCACCTCCTCGCCAGATCCAGATCGCACTGGGCAGTGCCGGACTTCATCTGCCAGCTCCAGATCGCAGTGGGCACTGCCGGATTTCATCTGCCAGCTCAAGATCGCAGTGGGCACTGCCGGACTTCATCTGCCAGCTCCAGATCGCAGTGGGCACTGCCGGACTTCATTTGCCAGCTCCAGATAGCAGTGGGCACTGCCGGACTTCAGCCGCGACGGCCAGATCCCGGTGAGCACTGCCGGACTTCAGCCGCGACGGCCAGATCCCAGTGGGCACTGCCGGACGTCAGCCGCGACTGCCAGATCGCAGTGGGCACTGCCGGATTTCAACCCGTATACATGCCAGAAAGAATGCCTGCCTAGATTGCAGAAGATATGCCAGAAAAAATGTCAGAAGATATGCCAGATAGAATGCTAGAAAGAATGCCAGATGGAATGCCAGAAAGAATGCCAGATAGAATGCCAGAAAGAAGGCCAGAAAGAATGCCAGAAGATATGCAAGATAGAATGCCAGAAAGAATGCCAGAGCAATTGTCAGAGAGAATGTCAAATAGAATGCCAAGAGGAAGAGGATGAGAGGACAACTCTGATGCAACCTAGAGACCCTGCCAGAAGTTGTGCAAGAA
Organism: Symbiodinium sp. clade C Y103; assembly: GCA_003297045.1. NCBI lineage: Eukaryota > Dinophyceae > Suessiales > Symbiodiniaceae > Cladocopium > Cladocopium sp. clade C. The sequence continues at coordinate 19,926 of BGPT01003934.1, forward strand.
AGAATGTTACAATCTGTATCACACTATATGCCAAATAAAGTGTCATGGTGGGGATCACTCGAAGCAAAGTACTTTTTTGCGGAAGTGGTGGGCCTGACGCAGCCTTGAAATAATTCTAGACGAAACAACAAGAAAAAGAAAATCCAAAGCATTGTGATGAGCCTGGACGGCACAATGCGTGTGGTAAAAAACATGCAAGATCTTGCAAAAAAAACAGAAGCAACACCAAAAAACAAATTAATTTTCCCTTGTTTTCATCGCTTTCAGGAATAGGATTTCAATACCCCATCTTGCGTACACTTCGGGGTTCTATTCTGCTCCCTCTTGAGGCATGTCAAAAAAAGCCTGGGTGTTTTGAAAGGCTACCATTCTAGAACCCAGAGACGGGGGGGCTAAAATGAAAGAGAAGGGTCCCTGCCTGATGTTGAGGGTATATATCTCGTACACTAGACCTTGGTAAACGTAGCGCTTGATCCATTTTAGATCTTTCCTTTGGGCAATGTTTTCCACACACGTTCACCCAGTTTCATTATTTTTTAAAGTTGTATGATTCTGTATGATTGAAATGTGTGGGTTGTATTGAGGAGAATGTTCTAGTCGGAACGCATGGGGTGTAAATGGTTTTTAGCGAATCAACCGGAAAGCAATTCTATTCGTTCCCGCCCGACCCCATGCCGGAAGTGCCACCCGACCATGGGGAAAAACGTTCGGCCTTTTCAAGAAACATGCGTCGACGGGCAGGCAATTGGAATTTCCAATGACTGTTCCACCGTGACGCTGAAATTGACATTTCCATTATAGATACTCCTCCTGGAACTTAAATATGAAACCGGTGAGGCAAGCAATTCAAGCTGGCGTGCTTCAGGTCGCAATCGCAGCCGTGTTGCTTTCCAAAATTTAGAAATGCGCAGCAGCCAGACAGCAGTCAAAACAGCGCAAACAGTCTGTGTGCCGCCAACGTGAGACAATGGTTGAATATTTTTGGCATCGATGCAGTCAAATTTGTCCTCCCAATTTCATGGCATGGTCAACCAGTGTTTTCTGAAACAACATGTTTTGGTGGGTCAGATAGTTCAACAAACCCCATTTCCACAACCCCCTTCACAACATGCAGATGCAAATGCCAAAGAGCATTCGGCACTTCGCATGCGTGAAACCCACCAGGCTGGATGTGGAAGACATGTCAAATGTGCCATTTGTTCCCATGCAGTTAAAAACTGAGACGGCTACGTTGCTTTGAACATAGTAAAAAAATGTCACCCAGCACATGTGTGCCATTTGCCGGGTGAAGGTAAAATTTTAGCGGAGTTTCTTCCCCCCGCCTTCTTTTTCCGGATACATACGCACTGAATCGCATTGATCACCGTTGTATGCGCGTTGGTTGCATTTTTTTCGTAAACATATGTCACGATGAAGTTTGGTATGTGCGCGGAATCATTCAGTTGGAAGATGGCATGGTTCACTGCAATGCCAGTGTTTTTTTGCATCTATGGGCGTTAGGACCTGCGACAGTACGCTGACCTTTGTTATTGCTGCTGATGATACAACGTGTTTGTGCATCAACATCATGAAGGGAACCATGGAAAATCTACATGATATAATAGTTTTGTTTTGGACAATTTGATTTCTGCATGGGGGTTGCAAGAAACATGGGCCCATTGCGGCTGTGTGAGGCCACATGTTTGCCCGTCATTTTTGGCAGCACCCGGCGGCGCATAGCTGGAAGGGGATTGTGAAGGCTTTCGGTACTGCCAAACAAGTCAAGAAGCCGCAACCCTAGTCCCATGGTGGTCCGACAGAAGCAGCATCAGATGCGGGAGATTCATGGAGATTGGCGGTTGGTGGTAACTGGTAGTGTCATTTGAATTACCTGCCACTAATTTTGCATAATAGTGCGATATTAGAAAAAACAATTTTTTTTCCAGGGTCAATAAAGCTAATTTAAGTACGAAAGTCTAAAAGACCGGTTTGTCCAAAAACGAGGTACCACCATTGCATCAAATGGTTTCAAAACGTTTCAGACGTCATGTTCACCATTGAACGCATTGCAAGTTGGCACTATGGCACCCACTTTTTGACAAACCCATATCCTGTACGGTTTGGTAGCTTTAAAATCTCATGCCCCATCATATTCCTATTGTATCCCCAAAAGGTTGTTGAGTTCATAATGCGCCCCGTTGTGAAATCAAATTGGCATTGATTGGACGCAGCGGCGCTGCTGGTTAAGGTTGCGCCTTACCGGTGTTGTCAAGCAAGCCTACCTGGAACAACCACCGCCCAAACTGCCTAAGCAGGCCGCGTGAAATTGGCACACAAATTGTTCCTTCAATTCATGGCCACAAACGCAGGGAGAAAATGATGTTTTCATCCATGTGATGTTCTAATTTGGGTCAGTTTGTGCCAATTTTTGTGGCAAAATACGGGCAGCGTATGGAGGTGGAAGATGTGGAAATTGCGGTGTCTCGTCGTGAGTGATCAAACCCTTCTTGGACAGGCTGTGAAAAGCTATGTCCAGGCACAGCCGCCATGGTGTGGGGATGGGAGACGTATCCAATGTTCCATGCCTCACCATGACTTTTCCAAAACACTGAAATGCATGGCCATTCTAATTTAAAGCAATTGAATGCAAATTAAATGAACGCAACTGCATCAAAACAACAAACGATGACGGACAACAGTGGGTGTGCTCACCCGTGCGTGTCGCTGCGATGAAGGATCTAAAGCGCCATGGCGCACAAAAGGCTAAGGCCATTGTGGCACAGCGACAAGGTCAACAGGACCAAAACTATGTTTGGATGCGGGTTCTGCTAAAGAAACACATGCAAAAAGAACACCCATGTTGATTTGAGTATTGGGTGAATTTTGTATTTCATTGGCTCACGTAACACATTATCATGTGGAACCATTGGCACATCAATGGTTGTTCCCGCCCGCACTGTGGAACACTTGACTGTATGATTCTTCCTTTGCCTCAGTTGCCTCAGGACCCTTTCGCACTCACATCGGAGGAGAAAACTCGGCTTCTTGCGCGCGATGCTCAGGGACAAACAGAAAACCGTTTGGAAAATCCACAGTGCTAATGGATGTTAATAGGGGGCTATCCATTATCGGGATGCGATATGTTTTTTTCGTGGTACTGAGGTGAGGGAACTGGAGGGTATACTCAACGACAGACCCCATACATAGTACTTGTTCATGGTGTTTTTGGCCCGAATCAACTCCCATGAGGCACAGAATTTAGGGGAGACTTGTTGGTTGCTGAACATGTTTTACTGTTTCCAGAGGATCACTTGCAAGCATTAGAGGCAATCTATAGGCTGCAAAGACCCTGCTGACACAGAGACCTTGCCAGCCTGCAGGCGCTACCTTCCAGAGGAGGAAGATGCATCCAAGAAACTGCGCAAAAATAGTTTTCTCCTCAGTTCTTGATTCTTGATACCACCCTTGTTGCTGGACAAGATTTGCTTTCATCAATGCAACTCCCTTGTTCCAGCCTGCCAGTCACCATTTTGTTCTTCAAACGTGGCCTGATGTCCTGATGCGCCAGAAACGTCAAAGCAATGATTATTTTTCCATATTTTGTTCTGCCGCCACTTGGGTGCCAGACATTCCGCGCTGATTCGCCATGTCCACTGCAGCCACGCGGCGCTTGCACCGTGAGTTGCAACTGGTGCAACGGGAGCCCAGCTGGGGGGTTTCCGCAGCCCCTCTCTCGGAGGACCTTTACACGTGGCACTGCAATGTAGCAGGCCAGCCACCAGCAGGTGGGGCACCGGTGATTCTTCACCTCGAGCTAACTTTCAGCGCAGAAGCTTGGCGCCGATGCAAGAAATCCTTGTGAAGTTGAGGCGTTTGTGATATTTTTTTCTGGGTGGTTTCCCATGCTGTTTTTTCCTGGTCGTGATTTTTCCATCCGGAGTGATGATCCCCGGTGACTAACACTTCTGGGCTGCATGGTTGAACCCGCAGCCAGAGTTTTATTGATATCATTAGCTAGTTGGGAGGAGTTCGCGTACGCGACTCGTGTGTGCCTGTTTGTTTCTCAGCTGATTGGATGTGTTGATTGCTTAACCTGGCGTAGGTTTCTTCCAACATATGGAAGTTGACTTCCTGCCCCCCAATCGTACGATTTCGCAGTAATCTTCGAATTTGTTTTCATCCTCAACGCCCTTTTGACGAGCACACGCAGGGGGAACCTCAAGCCTGTCAGCATTGAGCCTATGTTATGAATATCAGCCTGCTTAATACCCTCATCACTACTTGATGCCAAGGAATATCCTGTACGACCTCCCCGAGTGGAAGTGCTTGGAAGCACCGTCACGCATCCTAATGTGTTTTCAACCTTCATTTGCTTAGACATGCTGGAGGGAGGGGAGTGGGCAGCAGATGAAGAGCCACTCAGATGATCTCAAAATTTGGTGTGGAGACATGCATGGGTATGGGTGGTACGGCTCAAAGCATTATGCCTGGGCACCAGCAAATTGACTGTAGTCATTTGGTGCAGTTTTTCATACAATCCCAGGTTCCTGGCACCCAAGTTTGCTCCTTTCCCTGATGAATCGTGTGACAATCATTGTCATGGGGGTTCAAGATTTGGTGACAAACAGTCGTGCGTTCTGAACTGCCATAGCACGACATGCATCGTTTCTTTTAGGAAACGCCGGCCATATATGGGTTGGAGTTCGGCGTACAGTATCCTGGCGATCCTTCGGCAACTGCAAACCTTCTTCTTTGAGGGGGATGGCACTCAGTGGTGGAAGTGTCAGCTCTGTCCCCTGGATTTTGCTGAGCCGTTCCTTTTTGGATCTCCTGGGGTGCTTCATCCCAAAGACAATTGATACAAGTTGGGAATCTATATGCGCTTCTACGATTTTTTGGGGTGACTCCTTGAGCAAATCCAATTTGTGGTTTCGAAAAAAAGACAGCCACAATTATCAATAATTTCCACCCACCTCCACCCCCACTAGTTTGATCATCCCCAGTGATACCTATATTTTTGGAGTGATTTCCAAGGCTGCTCAGCCATCTTTTTCCCGAGAGCGTCTGAGCGAAGGGTTCTTCTAAAAGTTGGATCTGCATATCTTCACATCTTCACATCATCACATCTTCACATCTTCACATCTTNNTCTTCACATCCTCACATCTTCACATCTTCACATCTTCACATCCTCACATCTTCACATCTTCACATCTTCACATCTTCACATCCTCATATCCTCACATCTTCACATCTTCACATCTTCACATCCTCACATCTTCACATCTTCACATCTTCACATCCTCACATTCTCTCTCTCTTTCTGTCTCTCTCTCTCTCTCTCTCTC
>BGPT01003935.1:2617-16350 GCA_003297045.1 Symbiodinium sp. clade C Y103
TTTTGCAACCACAGCTCAAGGGCCCTAAGTTTTAGGGGGTTTGGACCAGGGCAGCGGGAAAGACGTGGTATGTCACACACTTCAGTGGACAGATTCACAATAGTAAATCATAATAGTATATAATGGTGAATACTAGAACATATTAGTATACAACAGTATTTAGTGGTATATACTAGAAAATAATACAACATGTTATACGAAAATGAAATCACATAAAACAAATACAATATGATATAATACAAAAAAATATATAATATCATGCCGCGATGGGACATGTAGCAGCTGTGGGTCCTGCATTGCTCGAGTCCAATCTGGTATCCTTGAAGATTGCCTTGACATGTCGATGATGCTGCCTGGCACTCCTCACAACAAATGGAAGGTGAGGAGTTCAGGCGAGCTCGGCCCCGAAATGATACAACATGATACAACCAGCTAAGGTATCTAAGAGCACGGGGTAAAGCTAAGAACAAGTTGCAAATCCGGCAAAATGAACTTTGTTCAAAGAATGTTTTGAGTTTAGTATTTAGTATATTGATTTGATGTCGTCACTGCATACTAGCAAATCTATAACATGAAACAGGTACGGGTCACACATTGCTGTGATCTCAGGTAGGTCCAACCAAATCTTCCCAAGTCTGGAAGCTGTTCCCTGTTTCCGTATGTGGGCACTGGAGTCACGGGACACTTCACAAATCCAAACAGAGTCCTTGCAAAATCAATGCCCACACGGCGTTGGAAAAACAAAAATCAGCCCAGAAGCTTCAAAGCACCAACCGGAACAATCCATGGAAGACCATGAACTCAGCTCCTCGAGTTGACGCTGACACAAATCGACGGAACCACAACCTCAGACATCAGAACCGGGGCGCCAAGGATCTGACAAGAAGAGAACATGCATCCAACATCATCTGAACAAAAAAAGAAATCCCGGTCCCTGACATCTTTTCAAGGCATGTCATGGCAATCTCTTCATGAACATCACCCCACCATCTCACAACTTCGAAATGGAAGTCAGCCTTGGTGCACCGCACCTGCCGCACCTATCATCATAGCCCAGCCCAAACAGCTGCTGCAGCATCCGCAGGTCATGGTATTGGTAACGCTACTGGAGGTGCTGGTCATTGAGCTGCTGCTGCTAGTCTCCTGCAACACCCATCTGGGTTTGGGTTTTTTGAAGGGTTGCACCAGTCTTCCGAGGTTTCGTTTTCTATAACGCATACACACCTATATATATATATATACATAATAATATATCCGCCGACCCCGACCGACGCAAGGGGGAGCGCGTCAGGTAAAAATATTTCCTTTCCTCCGCCACCACCACAATGACAACAACAATGACGAATCACAACAAGCACTGCAACAACAACTTCAACAACGCCATAGCTGTAGATGCTACAGCCACTACAGCTGCTATACAGTCACTACAGCTACTACGGCTACCATGCCACTGCAGCTACTAATAGTGTCCTGCTAATAGTATATGCCACTACAGCTACCATAGTATACCTACTTACCATAGTACTACTACTATAGCATCGCAGGCTACAGCCATAGCTACAGCCACTACAGCTACTATAGTATGGCTACAGCCACTGCAGCCATAGCCGCAGCCACTACAGCTACTATAGCATCGCAGGCTACAACCATAGTTTTAGCTACTACAGCCACTACAGCTACTATACAGCCACTACAGCTACTATATAGTCCTATAGTAGTCAGTCCTATAGTAGTCAGTCCTATAGTAGTCAGTCCTATAGTGTAATAGCTTTCAGTAGGGTTTCAGAAGTTACGTTAGGCACTTTTTTGGCGCTATTTGGAAACCTTTTGGCCGCGTAGTTAGGTGCTGTTTGGCGCTGGCGAAGGGAGAGTTTTGGTGTCTATCTAGCGAAGCAGCAACTACAGCCATAGCCGCAGCCGCTACAGCTACTATAGCATGGCAGGCTACAGCTATAGCTATAGCCACTACAGCCACTACAGCTACTATACAGCCACTACAGTTACTATATATTCCTACAGTAGTCCTATAGTTTGGTAGTTTTTAGTAGGCTTTCAGAAATGACGTTAGGCACTTTTTCGGAGCGTTTTGGAGACGTTTTGGATGCAAATTAGGTGGGGTTTGGCGCTGGCGAGTCCTTCTCGGCCAGGAGTAGGTTACAGCTACAGTTGCAGCTATAGCTATAGCCATTACAGTCACTACATCTACTATACAGCCACTGTAGCTACTACGGCTACTATATAGTACAGCTACTAAAGTACTAGTACTACTATTTAGTTTATACAGCTACTAAACAGCTAATGAAGTATACTATAGTTTAGTAGTTTTTGGTAGGGTTTCAGAAATGACGTTAGGCACTTTTTCGGAGCTATTTGGAAACGTTTTGGACGCAAAATCCGGCGATGTCGTACATATCCAGGTAGCTGCGCTTAGCAGTAGCTACCGGGAGCGCGCTCCCGCCGCCGACCACCCCCAAAATCCTTCAGGCGGGTGATGTTTTGACGTTTTTGGGGGTCCAGGGCTGGAAAAAAAAACGCAAAAAAAAAAAATGATGCTTTCGGAGGTCGATCCTGGAGCGTTTTTGAGCCATGTTTTGGCCTATTGTTGTTCCGCTTGGGACGCAAAAACATCGTAAAATACAGTGGTTTTGGATGTTGGGCATGATATAAAAACGCATTGTTGCAATATGATAAAAACTGCGTAAATTCCGTTTTTTTGCATGGTGGTATGCACAAACACTGTAACTACAGTGATTTTTGATACCAAAGGCAAAAATCATCGGAAATACCGTAGCATCTTTTTGGGCTTCCGAGGCTCTGAAAACATGGTATTTACGTGTATTTGCGCTGTTTTTTGCTTCGAAGGCAGAAACAAACTGCCAAAACACCAACTTTTTGGCGGGTTTTGAGGCACAACTAATTGCCAAAAAAGTGTGGTAAGGTGGTTACAAGCTGCGCAGTCTAAGGAGCGTTACAGTGTGCGCGCTCGCGCGCGCGCGCAGAGCACGACATGCTCAACGGCAACAACATAACCCTTATCCTTATGGCATCGCCGGTGTGCGAAGCTCTATACATATATATATATATAACTCATACTGAATTCAAATAATGACTATTGCAGGGGTTGTGGTAGATGTATTCATACTTATATCCATACTTCATGGATCCTATAGTGGGGTTTGCAACTCAACTTGGGCACCACATTGGAAAATCCCAGGGATGTGGCAAAGGATTGAAATGGACATCCCAAAAGAGATGTTCATCCTCCAATGGCCATCAGGGTTTCTTCTCCAACAATGCACCTGGATTTTGGAGATCCAATCGACATGGTCACCCTACCAAGGCAGTCCGGCTTCCCGAAATGTTGGGTGTACACATCCCTGTTCAACTGGGCTGTGACCATGGTGCTGCTATGTGGACAAAACTCTTGATGTTGAACACGCAGCACATGGAAGTGGAAATGACACGGCCAATGAACATAATCATATGCAAATGTCATACAATGTCATGCAAACAAATGTACGAGTAGCAAAATAGTAGCAATAAGATGCAATAACCATGACTCACGACGCCATGATGGACCCACAAACGGACAAGCACTTGCTATGAGAGGGAAGCTGGCATGGCCGCAGCTCGGCTGTCCACAGAGAGTTCAGTCGAAGCTTAAAGAGTAACACGTTCCTCACTGGACAAGTCTCACACATTTCTTCCAACAAATCCACCATTTTCTGCAAAAGTCAATATCATCTTCTGATTGCAAGTGATTATAACATGCATCACCTACAACCCCTTCAGGCCCTTCAGGCCCTTCAGGCCCTTCAGTCCGTCAGTGATGTGGTCGTCATTGTAAAACTTGTACTGCTGGATGTTGCAGTGATGCTGGTACCTCACGGATCTGACAGTGCTGAACCTTTAAGGTCAGTTTCCAGCATGGGGACTCTTAAACTAGAAACAAAGCATTGGGATATGGCCGTACACACATCCATGGTCTGTTCGTCAGAATCATGTATGTGAGCGTATTCAGCTTTTTTTGCACAGCATTCATGTCTCTGCGACTTTCTGCACGTGCATCCCATCCGAGCGGGGCCTTTACCCAAAAGGCATGTGTACTGTGACCCGACATTACCACCATGACATAGATAAGGTAAGGATGAATCAATAAGACATAGATTTTGCTGTACAAACTGTACTGTTTCAGACTCTGGATCTTGGGTACTTTCGCTTATCCCAGGCGTCTAATGCCTTTCCAACCCTAAGCACTTCACCACCGAATGTTTACAGGTGACTGGTCAAGGACGTTCTGGAGGTACTCTGGGTGATGCTGGTGCTGCTGATGCTACTGCTAGTACTGGTCACCTTGGGGTCGGTGGGTTCGCTAGGGCAAATGCTGTCGGCTGCGTCAGGATTGGGGAACGAGATGAACATAGCCATCGATATTTTTCAAAAAATACACGGAAATAGAGCGCATTTTGTGCTGTATCAGTATAACTATATATATAGACATATATAATCATGTATATATATATATATGTAGATACATGTTAATTAATTTACAAACAACATGAACAAGCATATGTTTGTTTCAAAACTTGACAAATTCAACATCATTTAGTGTCCACTATGATTCACATCGTGGCGACTCGCAGCAAACATGAACTAAAATCCATTGCATGTTATGACAGCATACATTGCCAGCCGCTAGATTTCACCTGGAACCCAAATATGGCAAATTCCAAAAGAAAACAATACTTAAAATTAAATGGTTCCCGACATGCTGAATTGATATAAATTTACAGAGTGTACAGGGACGTACTGTATATGATCCAGCGACAGAAGTTCTGGTACTGCTCCCAGTTGTTGTCCTTGTGGAGCTGCTGGTTAGAGTCACCTCACTCGCAACATGTCGAAACCATCGCAACCGAAAGTCAACATTCTCCACATGAAGAACCTTGGTTCTTTAGAATTTTCATCATCGGTGATGTTTAACACGTTTGACGTGACATCGCTAGGACGGTCTTGGGCTATACTCCAACTTTCAGAAACAACCATAGGGGAATGAAGCCTGGGATTGAATCTCATCCGGCCAAACAACAATTACTCATCCGGCGGACAATTATCCTTGGCGCGATTTGTGCGTGAGCATGAAGGATCCTTACAAAATAGTCCAGAAATTGAACTTTTTTTGAAGCTGCAATCTGACAACTTGTTAATGTGGAAGCACACGCAGCACACGTGTTTGTGTGTCATATTGCAACAACAGTAGGCTGGCAGAAAGCGATTGGATGATTTTCCGACGGTCCGACTTTCTCCAATCAAATGCGCAAATTGGAGGGTGGATATGTCACTGCTCAAGGCCAGCATAATCCCAGTTTTGTCTTTTCACACTTCTTATGATGATACATGATAATATCAAGAAATATGCACTCACACTGCAACATTCCAGCAGACTTGATCTGTTCGACTGCAAATCTTGGAGCACAAGTGACCGTAGTTCTGGTTCCAGTGCTGGATCTGGTGACGGTGGTTATGCTGCTGCTTCTGGTCGTTGAGCTGGTCGTCACCGTGCTTTTGGTGGTAGTGAGACTACTCGTCGAACTTTGGGTCAACGTCGTTGCCTACAGATTGACAGTTGCACAGCCGTTCTCATGCTCATCCTATGCTCATCCTATGCTGCATTGAAGGGTATAGTGTATAAAATGCCAATCATACTGTGTTTGTGCTTCATGTTCATTATCATTGATCCATCAATGTTCATATTGTACCATATTGTACCTATAACTTCGCAACCACACTACAATTCCAAAAATTGTCCTGCTAAGCCTAGACTGAGAAAAAAAAAGAGCCTTTGCAAGTCAAGCGTCTGTGGTGGTACCCGATGTGGATGTGCTGATTGTGTTTGTGACGCTTGTCCGGCTGGTGGTGGTGCTGCTGGTAGTCATTGTGGTGGTTCTAGTCCACGTGTTGGTGATGGAACCTTGGCTTTGCTTAAGGGTCCCCCCCCCCAAAAAAAAAACAATCTCTATAGTTTCCCCAGATGGTGGATTTCTATTGGGAAAATAAGACATCACATTAAACAAACCCAGAGGACTTGAGGAAGTTTGGGTTTGAGTAGTGCTTGTGGTCCTCGTGAAACTTCGTGTTGTGCTGCTGGACGTGAGGCTTGTGGTTGTTGAACCTTAGCATCAGCGGCGTAAAACCGGCACGGATGGAGGCAAGATCCAAATTGAACTATTTGGGTATGTTTGGAATCTTCACTTGCTGTTCCTAGGAGCACAGTAGTATCACTACAGGGTGGTATTGCTGGGGTAGATTTTTCCAGATCTTATTTTTGAAATAAAACAACTCGTTTGAAATCCTTCCAGCACGGTCCAGCCCTAGTAAATGGCAAGTTACTGAGATCCTCAAATCTACAAATCCAGGAAGTTTCCAAAAAGGATCCGTTCCTGTTTTACACTTGGTACCAATCAACAAAAATCAGCACAAAGAGTATTTCAAAGGGGTAGCAGGTCGCCCATGAAACGCGGACACATAATGATGCAAGTGTTGCCAGGGTACCGAATACTAGCAGCAAGATGCTCAGGGAAAAGGAGCTGAGTTTCATTCTTTCACTGCCGCTTTGCATGTCGCAATCACCACGTCGAATAAATCATTTCCTGCTTTACATTCCTGCTTTAAACCGAAGATGGAAATAATAAAGAAAGAAAGAAGAAAAACAAAACAAAGAACCGTATTTACCAAAAGAAAGGACGAAAGGAGAGAACTTTTAGGAAGGAGAGCAAGGACATGTCACTTATCATCACTCCCGCAGGAGCTCGGCTAAACGACTTCTGAACAAACAAACAAAGGAATCTGATTTTAGAATCCTTAGAGGGACCCCTGATTCTGTTCTTCCTGATGACAGAGATTCCACAGTTTGAACGTGGATGCAGCGGCCTAGCAGTACTTTCTGGATCCATTTGCAAAGTCCACTCTGTACTGGGACGAATTCTTTTCTGGTGCGAGTTGGACAGTTGGACAGTTGGACCGCCCACCCAAACAACATCGGAGTCAAATCTTTGAAATCAACATATATTATCATATATTATATAGAATTTATATATGGATATATATAGATCATACTAGATCAAATCATGGATGTCAATCTCCTTCAATGCAATTTTGCAAGCATTTGCAGCAGAGATCAAGTGGAGGTGGTCAACAAGTGGCTGGTTTCAGTTTCCGCCGTGCTTGTGCTGGTGGAGGTTTGACCTCAGGATGACTTGGTGATGTACCATGAACCGTCACAAAGATCGCAGCTTATAACAGTAATATCAGTAACATCAGTCATACGAGTACCTGACCACTGTTGAAAATGATGGAAAAGCAGTTGACACCCTGAATGGCGGTTTCTTTTGTTCGCGAACGAGAACCGCATCATTGACACATGCTCATGGGTGGACCCACATCAAAACGAGGCTTGCTTATGATTGCTACAAAGAATTTGACTGGTATGGCCCGGTATGGCCTGGCTGGAATTGGTTGGGGGGCTGTCAATCTTGACAGCACGTGTACCCCCGAGAGTCTGCCAAATCTCCGCTCAGTCTGCAGCTGGTCAGGCTGGTGGTGGAGTCAGTGATCGATGTTGATGACCTCTGAGGGGAGGTTTTGTTCATATGACGAGTCAGTTTGGAATGAACAATAGCCGCAATAGCATACGTAGCACATGGTTAAACAAAAATCAGGCTGCATGGTGAATTTCAAACCTGATATGCCCGATGCTCTTTCTGGTTTGATTGTTTGGCAGCATCAATTGATTTTGAGTGAGTGAAACGGCTAATGAACATGATTTAACTCGTCAGGCTGCCTTGTCAACCAAAGCAATCCAAGCCCGGTTATGACGTCTGCAGAAAAAAAAAACATTCAATTTGGTGTGTATTGGTGTGTACTATATCATTGACTTTCCATGAACAATAACTATTCAAGACCATGATATGTTGCTCCAACAGACTTCTAAAGTATATCTCATATGGATTTATATGAGCGTGTCTGAAAGTGGGGAATACTCCCTAGTAACCATTTCCATGGGGATACTATGAGATAATGATGATTCAACAGTGGATGGAGTGAGTAGCCAATTTTCAGACAAACCCATATGTAAAGTACACCACAGAACACACTGGAACTTCAAAGTGGCCGGTGGCACACAGCTCTAGCTACAATGATCGGTGCTGGAGAGTTGTTGCGATCGCGCGATCCAGATCTGACCAGGTGTTCCTTGTGTCGCAAGCTACGCAAGCTACAGGCCTTGTGGTTGATATGCTACTGGTTGTGGATCTCGTGAAAGTTGTTGCCTCGGCAGATTGACAGGCCGAAAGGATCTGAAACTCGAAATCCACCCGAAACGAGCGGACAAGTTGCAGTGGAAGACAGGCTGGTGGAAGAGGTCGAAATGGTGCCTCATTTGAGAACTTTTAAGACTTTCAAGGCCAAAGGCTGAGACTCAAAAGATCATATCAATAGAGATTCCATGTTGACTTTTGGCTCATTTATTTCAGTCCAGGAACAAAACAACACCTTCCCATGGAGACCAGTACTTTAGGTCTCTATCACTCAACTTAGCCAGCGTGATGCCTAGCACCTCTTTCAAGCGTCAGGCAATAAGATCAATTCCTGCACGTGAATGGCTGCACCAAGTAGTACACATGCAAATATTTACCCTCCGGCCCTCCGGTAAGCAAACATGGCCATGGAAAATCACCCATTTATAGATGAGTTTCCCAGCTATAAACCTCCATGTATGGGGGTTTCCGACTGCCGTATAAGAAGCCCCGCATGCCAACAGAACCAGCTGCAGTGGGATGCCGCCACGCCAAGGGACCCACCGAAATCCAGCCATGCAAACCCAAATCATCTTGAGGCTTTGAATCTCTTTGGACTTCCAAAAAAAAATCAGATTTAGGGAATTTATATAAGTAGTCTTGAACTTTGATGACTTTCAAGATGGTTAAGCAAAGTTACGGCCAATAGCTTTACACTTACCAATGTGGGATACGACAATCTCGAAAGGCCACTTCTACCCAGCAAACCTGCATCTCCGACTGGACACTGGATCTCGTTGTAGATGTCTTTGTGATCGTGGAAGTTGTCGTCACCGAAATGGAAGTAGAAGTGAACGTGGTGGTCGAGAGTGTGGTGGACGTGGTCGTAAAGCTGGTTCCTGCCAAGTGAAAAACCCAGAAACAGAAGAGAAGGGCCTAACGGGTGGAGTAAATTCTTCGACTTGTAGCTTGAGTGAAGGTGGTAACGTCTTCTACCGGTCAAATGTTCCTATCACTCAAGTGGGTATATATATAATTTATAATTACAATAAATTATATATATATATATATACACGTCGCAATTCATTATATATTGACACTACATACATGTGTATATACAGGCTATCTATATGTTCCAGACTATATGCAATCCAGCAGCTTGTTACATCAGAGTGGTACACACATCGTCATGCTCAGTCTATGTTGAACCAATCTCCAGGTGCCAACACGAAAAAGGGATAAAAAGGGTAAGGTGTCGCTACATCGAGCTCCGGGATTGTACAAACCTGACCGAAGCCATGTGAATCACAAGCATCCTATATACCCTCTGGTAATTTAACGTAGCTATTGAAAATGGCCATAGACAGAGTTGTTAATGGTGATTTTACATATCTATGTTTGTTTACCAGAGAGTATATATAATTGTATAGTTGTATTTACCCTTTGCTAATCAAACATGGCAATGGAACATCCCCCATTTAGAGATTCTTTTCCCGAACTCTAATGAATGAGGGGCTTCCCATTGCCATATTTGATGACACCGGAGGCTAACGCCGATGACACCTGTGCTGGATGTGCTCGTTGGAGCTGCACAAACCACGGTGGCACTCCCATCGCACATGGGCGTCTCAATCAAGGAGCAGCCTGGCTGCTGCTACCCATTCAAAATATAAAAATACCCCTATTCCGTCTCATTGTACTGCAGTAGTTGGTTGATAGGTTTCCCTGGTATGGGTTATAGTATGTTATAGTATATTGTAGTAATCCTCAATGACCAGGTGGTAAAATTCCTCAGTACAAGAACCAATCAAGTATGATGTTTGAATGGCTTACATGGGTGTGTCTAAAAATCAAGAAAACACAACATGGCCATTGAGTAGTAGGGACATACCAGGGAAAATGATTCATAACCATCAAAACTTATGGGTACCATATTTTCAGACAAACCTATATAGGTCTTGCTCAGGAATCGATCTCTAATCGCTTCAATTCTGGACCATGAATATTTGCATTAAAAAATCAATTCTCATCTGTACAGTGCAGATGCACAGATCAATTCATCCACAAAACCGTCCAATTTTACGCGTTAAAATGACTTGACTCGTACACCTATAACCCAATACCGCAAAAAATATCCCTTGGTATCCCTGCTTGAGGGGCAACCCAATTAGGAGGTGGTAAAGAATCACAATACAATACAGAATGGATAAACCAGGTATATATATATATGGAATATCCCCAATTATACATGGGTTGTAAATGGGTTGCAATCTACTCCAAAGTGGTATCACCAAACTATGAGATGTTGTACATAAGTTATGAAATTAAGAACATCTGTCTTCTATGATTCCTTGGATGCACATCCGGTACCATGTATTGATTCCAACTTCATCAGGTCATTTTGGTGCATCATGTTTTTTCCCCCCAAATGGCCAATTTCAGAAGGAAAATTATAATATTCTGGATAAAGGATGGAATGGGTTTTACCCAACATTTTAACCCAACACTTTCAGACAAAACCACCTGTATATTCGCTGCAACTTCGACATCCAGGAAGTTGCGCCGGACAGTCATCAAAGGGTCCATTGGTGGCTGAAACCTGCAAGAGTGGAACTGAAGGAAATAAAACTCCGGGTTCTTGAATAATTCTGTGGCCATAGGCAATAATATTCGTTTCATTTATCGTAAGTTGGTTCAACCATTTTCTAAGTCATCATACTCAAGCAACAAAATTATGCATTAACTAGCATTAAATAATGCAATGTTGAAATGTTCAAGGTGCCAAAAAGAAAAAGGAATGTGCCTTCACGGTGTCCGGGTCTAAACCCTGAAAAACCGGCAGAATTTCTTCATTTTCCGACATGATCTGACTATTCTATCATTGATGTCATCGTGATCTTGGCGCAAAACACAATTTACATCTCCTTGCAGCGGACCCTTTCTTGAGCACTATAACAAAAATATACGCAAAAATAAGACGTAACCAGCAGCTTAACAATGTGCCGCCGCATGTCTGTGCCTGTGCTTCACTTTGGCTGGCAGCCTTGCGCAAAAGTCATGGCAACACTGGAGCCTCTTTTTGGATCGCCCTGTCAAGGAACTGTAAGGGGAAAACACCTCAATTGTGAGATTTTCTTGCACACCATTATCAACAACATCAACATCATCAACATCATCACCACCACAAACAATATCTTTGTTACCACTGTCAACGCCCTCAACCACAAAAAGACATCATCGCCATCAGCAAAACCATCATCACAACGATCACCATGATCATCATCATCATCATCGTCACCATCATCATCATCATCATCATCATCACCAGCATCGACATCATCATCATGAACATCATCATGAATATCTTCGTGGTCATCATCATCATCATCACCATCATCATCATCATCATCATCATCATCACCAGCATCGACATCATCATCATGAACATCATCATGAATATCTTCGTGGTCATCATCATCATCATCATCACCATCATCATCATCATCATGAACATCATCATGCACATCATCATCATCATCATCATCATCATCATCATCATCATCATCATCATCATCATCATCATCATCATAATGACCAGCGTTGTAATCATCCTCATTATCATCATCGTCATCATCATCATGACCAGCACCATGAACATCGTGATCATCATCATCATCATCACCATCATCATAATCACCAGCGTTATAATCATCCTCATTATCATCATCGTCATCATCATCATGACCAGCATCATGAACATCGTGATCATCGTGATCATCATCATCATCATCATCATCATCATCATCATCATCATCATCATCATCATCATCATCATCATTATCATCATCATCATCGCCACCACCATCGACATCATCACATCGTCATCACCATCATCATCGCCGCCGCGGTTGTCATCACCATCACGATAATAATAATCATCTTATTCTTCTTCATCATTGTCATAATCGTCATCGTCGTCATCGTCATCGTGATCGTCATCGTCATCGTCATCATCATCATCATCATCATCATCATCAGCAGCAGCAGCAGCAGCAGCAGCATCTGGCTGGCATTCTGAGCTGAATCCCCCAATGAATGTAAAAACTGCCCGGGAGTAGGTGTTTATATTAAAAAATCTTTCTTTTTCTTCCGCGGTGATTGGATATAACCTGTGCCTGTGCTGGGAGTTGATATTCCAATGCCCGTCTGGATCTTTTCGGTTGAATGTCAAGTGAAACGGATGTGTACATGTTCATCAACCTGCCAGTGTGCAAATGATCTTGAGCGAAATGGGGTGTCTGGGCGAACTGTAATGCTATGTTGTGCAAAGCGAGGTAGTGTATTCGATGTCTTTTGTGGATTACGTAATGTATGTACCCTCAATATGAGTATGGAAAATCCAGTATTTATGACTCTTTTGCAGGGAAACCATGGTTTCCACAGCCTATGTTGATTTCGTAGAAGTTATGCAATATATTGCAATATGATCTACATTGATAGATTGCATGGTGATTCCTTTGCCTTGGAAGAAGTCGGCGCTGAAGGCGGCCCTTCCTTTCTCCGAATTTCCCCCCCTGCCTGCACACTGACTTCGAGTAGCACCGTTATATTGCCTGACAATCACACTGGAACAATGGGTGCAGCCAAACACAAAACATCGGTGTAAAGGAGCAAAACTGGCTTCACTCCAAAGCAACTATATAGCGCCAAGTCCCATAGTGGTAAAGGAGCCGTCGCAGAATGAACTCCATGTGATGTATGCATTTACATCGAAATACTTTACTGGAAATGTATCGTGTGTATATGTCCTGTGCATCCTGCGTATGCATTCATGTAGAATCATCCTCAAGTAGATGGAATATCAAGCTTTCAATGATATTCCCATGTTTGTGAGCATGTCTCAAATTTCCATATTCTAGCTACCTCAGGATGATTAGGTGTATAAATATAGACGTATCATCAATATAAGATATATATATACACAATATATATATATATATGTACTATTTACAAAACACACACACACAGATATATAATTATATATGTATATATATACAATACATATAATACAAATATTATATACGTAAAACATATAATTACATGTAATATATACATGCAAAATAAACACAGTTTATACACTATATGTATATGAGTGGTTGTCAAAATGTAATGGCCCGAAAGCGGCGATAAACGTCATTCTGATGGGGGCCCGCTTCTTGTCCAATTCATTTCAAAGAAGNCCAGGACAAATGGGTACCTGATCACATTTGAGAAGTGTGCTAGCGCAAACCTAGCGCAAATGCTAGCGCGGATCTAGCGCGCAAAACTCAGATTTCTCCTGTTTGAGGTACGTGGTTTTCACATCACAGAGTTCACTTCTGTGTTCTCCCCTGTATACTTTGTATACAACACCAAAAGCATGGCAGCACACAGCCTACT
>BGPT01003936.1:930-24972 GCA_003297045.1 Symbiodinium sp. clade C Y103
AGCTCACCCTGATGATCGTTCCAGGGATCACTGCTCCGCTACCATGTTAAAACTCAAACTTGATGTTTGGTGGATGCAGGCAGTTGGCTCTCACACTTTCCTGATGTCACTCGATGACAGCTCAAGGGCCCTGATGAGCCCAGATGTCCAAGACACTCAGATGTGTCTCTGATACACTTGGCATGATGTACATAAGGATGCATGTATCTTAACAGGATGGATGGATGGATGGATGGATGGATGGATGGATAGATCGATATATATATATATATAACCCCGTTCAAATCCAACACCCATAGTTTAATCACGATTTGCCTCACCTAAATGGCAATTCTATGGGTATCCAGCATTGAGCTCACCACCCTTTTCGATCCTTGCCGTGTGATCCGCTTTGGCCGCTGAAGTAGCGGCGCACACCGAGGAACAGAAGAGCCGTCCTGAGAGCAGCTGCTGAATGCACAGCTACAGCGAATCACCTGGAGATCACTGGGGTGGGCCACGTGCCAGTTCCAACCGATCTTCCGGTCCTGGGTGTCAGGATCAATATGGATCAATGCTGTGCTGTGGGTAGCTGAAGGCAGTTGCAACCAGGATTCGAGTGAAAGCCCAGGGCCAGACTTTCAGGGAAGAAAACGGGCCTCAGGAGACTTCAGAAGCTGCTGATCATGCTGGGTCTTACGGGATCATACTGGATCATCTATCTCTTGAGTGCTGCGCGTGCTTTCATCCTCAGGCTGCAGTCGTTTTCTTTTTTGGTTTCCATTCAACTTCACTGTGAAACAGTCACGCAAGGCCACAACACGCCACAGCAATTAATCAACATATGAATAACAAGCAGCTTGACCCGCTACATGTTGATGCATCCACTCATTTTGACGTCCGTCCAATCGTCTGAAAAGCCGCACGAAAATCCCATTGAATGTGGCAAACTCATACCAACCCAATCATAAACCATCCCCATGATTGGATTGAATTGGTGGTTAGTATAGGGTATACCCCTACAACTGGGATAGTCCACAAGACCCCCAAATGACTAATTAGTTCTTTGTTGGTCCATTATCCCCATATTTTGTTGGTGACACCCCCATAGCAACCTTGTTTTTTTGAGGTGAAACCATGTAAAACTTCTATTCCCTACTGGGTTTACCCCTCTGACTATCAGACATGTCTGGAACATCCATCATTTAGATTCATTTAGTTCGATTAGTTTCACCTCAAAGGCATTTAAAACATCCATTAATTATATGTTATTATCATTTATTTATTTGGGGATTTTCCAGCCATGTTTGACACCGGAGCTTCGCAGCTCCCGCCTGGGTGCCCCAAGTCTGCCCCGAAGCAGAGCTGCAGCCGCCACCGTACTGCGCTCCGGCGATGTCCACGGCCACGCTCCAGGGCCGGTCTCGTGACATGAAATCCTCCACCTTTGCTGTTCCGTGGGTCAAAAAAATGGTCAAAACTCCAAAGAAATGCTGAAGATTGGCGCAGAAGTGAGACATTTTTCAAACAATTTCAAACACATTCAATAAAAATCGGATGGAAAAAGAATCGAAGATGTTTGAAGTATGATTTCAGAGTTTCTGAACCACCTGAACTTGGGGAACTTTTAGGATCTTTTCATATCTTTTCGACCTTTGTCTTGCCTCTGGAGAGTACACCTCTGGGACGTCCGAGGCACCCTGACCTGGGGCCACTGGGATGACCAGCTGCTTAGATCATGTCTGGTATGAGGTGGTCACAAAAGTTGGTCTGCTCCTTATCCAGGCTGTTGTTCCACACCTGAAAGATGCTGAAAGATGCTGAAAGTCTGGCAGCTCTGGCACTTCAACTGCGACTTCATCCTTTTTTCCATCATTTTTGCTCAGCACGGGGCCCAGCGACTGGCTTCAAAATGGCACACATTGGGCCGAACACCAACCTGAGCAGATTCTGAGCAGATTCTGTGGTTGCGGAGTAAAATTCGACTTCCATGCCCTGCCTCTCGTAGCGACACATTGTGCTGGGACCAAAAGACTTCCGTGTCCAGAGACGCCCTGCAGGAGTGAACAAGTCATCAGTAGCAGTCACTGACTCGCATCAGTTAAGGTAGCCTCCAGTGTCCTCAAACATGGCGGGCCGCTGGGAAATCCCTGAACTATATGGAGTTCCTAATGGGATTTAATGGGAAAATCATGCAACTAAATGGGGGATAATATCTATGCCTTCCCTTGAGACCTACCAATGGTGTTCGGAACCCAGCCTGGTATCTGGCCCACTTTTGCCACCTCTCACAGCCTTGGTGTGGGCTTCGAATTTCTAAGGGCGACTGTGCAGGAAGGCCTCACTGACAACCCTGAGAAATCCTGTTTGAGTCTTGGATCTGTTTGTGTTGGGGTCCCACACACGCACTTGCTCACACACACACACATGTAATATATATCGTATATATCTGTATCTATCTAATCGAATCGAATCTAATCCAATCTAAACTACTAATCACATCTATCTATCTATCTATCTAGCCAGCCAGCCATCCATCCATCAATCTATCCATCCACCCATCCTATCTCATCTCATCTCATCTTATCTCATCTTATCATTTTTTTCCCCTCTCTCTCTCTATTGTATTGCATATGAAGGGATTTAGCAACGGAGATGGGATGATCTATCCAAACTTCAGCAGAAACCGATTCACATCTGAGGATCACTCTGCTATCACAGAATCGTGAGGACACCACAGCAGCGAATCAGCTTTTTGCCGCCTCAGTTGTGCTGACTGCATCGTCAAGCCTGAATTCGTAAGCCCGTGCTTGGGGCCTCTGCAGCAGGATTTATCACTTTTGCACCCCACAAATCATACAATATCATAGAGCATCAACATCAAGAGTCAACAAAGGTTCCGGATGACATTGCTGACTTCCCTTTGTTGCCCAAAAGAAAGCCATCTTGTGGACTGGGGCTTGGACCAGAAACATGCTTTTCTTCCAAGCCTTCGCTGATCCCAAGTGACATGAAGGTCGTTGGCGGCCTTTGTGAAATTTGGGGTTAGGGTGTCCCCAAAATGGCTTATCCATTGTTAATCATCATTGGGTATACATTCCCCCCCATTTCATCCCATTTCTGGGGCATTGCCCGGCAAAGCCATGGCTAAATCGCAAGGCCTGGCGCCGTTTTCGATGGCCAGCGCTTGTGCCCAAGCCAACAAGCTGAAGATGTTGCCCTGCACGCCGTTGCTATCCACACCACTGTAGGGTGGGAACTGCTCCTAGGCCCCGAACCGCGATGCCAGCCATGTCTTGTGGCCAGCCATGTTTGTGGACCCAAGCTGAGCCCTAGACACATAGGCTGGGCTGGGGAACACCCGGTGGGACGGGCCTCCAGTTGCATCCCTGGGTCAGGCCATAGTCCAATGCATTTGTTGCCTCAGGCTCTTCCCATGTCGCAACATGTTGCAACCATGCCCAGACTGGGAGATACGAGAGGAGCTCAACTTGAGCTCAACCTCCAAGAGTGGAAAACAATGGAAAACAACAGCATGCAGCACACGCATAACCATCCGCTTTTTTCCAAGGGCCGTAGAGCTTGCTTGGTTTGCAACCCTGATGAACTATTTTAGCACTATTTTTTAGCTCCATGAATTTGGGACAGCGTCTTTGGCTGGAATCTATAAACATCTTGAAGCATCGCTGCAGATTTACATCACCTAGAGATTCTTCATGATTCTTCAGGAGCGCATCACGGGTATCAAAGCATGTCGAAGCTCTGCTGCCATGCCTTGCCCTGTGCACTGTCAAAGCACAGCATTGGCCAAACTCTGGCTCTTGGAAAGTGTAATGGTCGTTTTAAGATGAAGTCCAACGGTGCCACTGTAAAGCCAGCTCTTGCACGCAAGCAGCTGAATGCGATATCGCTTTAACGAAAGCATTGCACGTCTTCCTCGTTGCCAACGGTAGCTTTCCCATTGCCTCAGAGTAAGCAGAATGGAATGGCCGAATGGCCTTTCAAACGTTTCGATTCAGAAAGCAAGAACATGTCCTGTAAAAACACCGAGCAAAAATAGTTGGGGCATGGAGGGGCAGTGTCAACATGTGTCAGCATTCTTGTTCTTTGACTTGTTTTGCAGCACAGTGAGCACAAGAGTTGGCCCGCCTTGTGAGCTGAGCTGTCATGAAGCTACCCCAGGTGGATGGTGCAATCGAAATGAAGAGTGCCTTTGAAGGGCCTTCTCACTTCCCATGATCCAGTCACACCTGCGTGAGATCATCCAACATGGCAAGGACCATGCTGGACCCCTGATATCATGACACATTCCTGTACGCTTCCCACCCATGTCCTATGCGGAATGGGGTTTCTCAATAGGGACTGGCACCAGATGCTAGGAGGTACAAGTAGTATGGATTAAAATTTCCGATTGCGAAGATTAGAGATATTAGAGGGGCCAGTCAAACATAATTAGTGTCATCACCTACTCGTTGTGAAAATTTGTGAAAGGCTTAACCCCTTAATGAATCAACCAATAGAAGGAATCTAATGCGTATGGATTGCTGCCTGCTGGTGCCGTCTCCTCATTCAACTCGCCCTTCAAGCCACTGAAGTCCATGGCATCCACCGTCCAGCCCAGCCTGCCATGTGGAGCCCGCAGGGGTTCTAGGATTGGAAATAAATAACACATATTTCAAGCATTTCCAAGCCATCAACCGAACAACAAACATATACAAACATCGCAAGCAGTTGCTCGAGCGAGCGTTTTTCTCATCGCGTTTCTCCGGAGTATCCGCTCGGGATTGCCCAGGGATTGGTTTTCCCCGGCGTCGCGGGCTGCAAGTGACATAGCAGCTTTCTGCACGCAATGCAACCAAGGAACAAAGAGGTGGTAAAGATCGGAAAACACCAGGTGAAACTGCGGCTTTTTGGTGCAAAGACGTCCTAACATTCATGATGTGCGCTGTACATTCATTTACTCTCTGGCAATTCAACATAGCTATGGAAAATCATCACTTTTAATGGGTAAATCATCTATGAACAAAGGAATTTTCCATTGCCATATGCGGCCAAAGGGTAGCTATTTACTTCGGTCCATCTGCAACAAGCTGAATTTCTCGGTAGTTGTGCCATGATATGCCTTTCTACCTGTCACGAGGCACATGTTGCAAGGCAGCCTCAAAGGCTTCGCTGTCCACTTCCCATGACTCAGCCACACTGATGCTGACATTGGAACGCCCGGGAAAGTCAAGGATACGTGATGCATGACCCCAAGGTCCAACTTGTGCTATCTCAGGTGCAGTTTCTACACTACTGCGAGCAAGTCTTGGAGATGCTTCTCGCCCCACGCTCGCCAAAGAATTTTGCCATCGCTCTGGTTTGGTGGGATACGAATTCTGCCCGAGCTTTGCCACGAAGTTCATACCCCAACGTTGGATCAAACTCACTTCTGACCCAGGTCGTTCTTTCTGGAGCGACTGCCTGACCTGTCCTGGCTGGCGGAAAAACCTCTAAAGAATAGAGTGACTAAAGTATATTCAGGATCCAAACCTAAATTGCAGACCTCCAAAGTGTTCCATTGTTTGTTTAAACATGTTGTGGTCAAAATTCATTTTATCTTCAATGCCCTCCCATTATTCGCAGAATGGTGGTTAATTAATCACCATGTTTTGATAGATCGAATCTCCATATTTGGTAGTTTCAAATCCCTGTTTTGGTCGAAATTCTAAAAAATCACAAATTTCTTGGTAAGAATCCACACCTTTGGATGTTCATTGTGCTGTGGAAATCTTTATGATAAACCAGAACCCCAAAGAAAGGATTCATGGCCACGGGATTTACTATATCATGATTAATTATTTGCGTTTTTTGCTTTCACTCCCTGTCTTTGGCGATTGTAATTCTATCAGCAAAGACTAAGCAGAATCCACCCCTCTATTCTTGGAATAGTATAGTATAAGGACATATTAAATTTCATGCGCAATAATCCACGTAAACATCAATCATGAATCAAAGTAAACCATCATGAAATCATTGTAAAGCTTCAAAACGAATCACCACAAATCAGAATCATTTAAAAATCACGACATCATATGGCTATAAGTCAAAGCCCTGGTACCCCACCCCAAAAACAGCTGGTTTTCATGCATGATTATTACCTAAAATATGGAAATTTCATAGGTTTTGACATACGTATAACATTCGTACCCTTCGGTACTCAAACATGACAGTTGAAAATCTATAAACCCTCAGTTTATAGCAAAAAAAAAAACATAAATCGTGGATTTTCCCAGCCATGGCTGGAGGGCAACTCTGCAACCAGGTGGCGCACTTCCTGTCGGATCTCCTCCAATTCCCGGGCCGCCGCCTCCTCCGCCGTCTCCGGCGCCTCCTCCGGGCCCGGTTTGGCCGCTGCAGTGGCGTCCGGCTGCCGCGCCGGGCGCTTGCGCGGCGTCCCGGAGCCGCCGCGCCGCGGCCGGCCGCTGCGAGAAGCCATGGCGGATGGGAGCGAGCCAAGTGGGTTGTATCACATGTGAACAGCTGATGATGGATCATTACAGTATCTATCTACAGTAACATGTAACAAACATAACATATAAGGTATAACTACATATATATAATTATATATATATATATATATGTATGTATAGAATTACATATATACGTATAGCTATATAAGCATACAGGTATCTATAGGTCATATTTGGAGTTACCGTGGCATGCTCTGGTAGCCAAGGTTTCTTTGCAATTCATATATTTTCTGTGACGGGGAAGCGCAATCCTACAAGTTTCCACTGGCATGCTTGCCGAGGTTTTACATAAGGTGGCTGAGGAGCACCACTTGCATCATGATTTCACAGTCAGCTCTCATCAATCTGATTTTTGCACTTTTCCAGGTTCAAATTCTTTTGCGCCTCTAATCTACTCAAAACGTTAATCCAACAATGAACATCTTGGGGTTCTCTCAGCACCCACTTTGAATACACGCTTGGTAGCTGGAGCAAATTCTGTGTCATGGACCCAGGACATGCCAGAGACACCTCTTGCCGTCAAAGAAGGTGAGCCTGCCACTGCTCACATGCGCTGCTTACCCGGGTCACATTGCTCAACGACTTGACTTGCGTTGAAATCCCCCAGCTATTGGTTGAGTCATACTGTAGGTGCATACCCAATAATTCATGGGGATATTTGGGGATAATATGATATTGCCATATATTGCCTCTGGTTGGCGACCTGTTCACTATTGTGCTGGTTGACCAAATAGTTTTTCACAGGGAAATCACAGCATCCTAAATCATTCAATAAGCACCCGCGAAACAGTCGCAATTGTTCGTGGGAGATTTCTGTCATGGCCTGATGTGTTGGCCGTTCTCATCTTGCGCAAAAGTCACGTTTGGCAATGTCGCCAAGACACACCACCAAGAGTCGCAAAAGTCCTTGGTTCAGACTCGGCGAATCTCCGACCCTAAAACGCCATGATTCACAAGTGGCTGCCCAAAAATGGCATGATCAACATCAGCAGCCCCTCTATATACTGTAACTCAAAGTTGCCCCCCCTCCAAGTTTGAAGTTGCTGTATAACCCCATCCAAAAATGATGCCAATCTGCCATGGGGAGCTCCAATCGCTGGACCCACATGTAGTCAAGCGCCGCCTGGAGCAACGAAATCACTCCTCATTTGAAGAACCTCAACATATTTCAACAGATGCCCAAATTTCAAAGTCATTGGAGAATCCGTTGGAGATCATCATCGCAATATGGATGAAAACAAATATGAAGTAAAAATAAGTAAAGGAAGTCATCGAAAACACTCAGCGATGCGTCATTGCGTAGGCCATTTGAAATGCGAAACCTGGAGGTCGTCGACACCTGAGGCCCCAAGGCCAGCTCCAAGGGAAGGGTTCCAATTCAACATATGTTCCGTGGATTGCCATTGCACATGATTTTTTTGGATTATGGTCGTCCCAGACTGCGAATCCTTATGGGATTCCAAGTGGTATACATAAAATATATAATATACATAATATATATATATATACATATACACATATATTATATGTATATATATATATATATCAAAGGATTGATCTCTATCACCCACCGGGATGCAATCCAAGTCTTGACGCACAACATGGAATGGGGACGCGTCAAGACCATCTTTTGGTGGGATGAACTGTCAGGAGGGATCCCATCGAATAGATGTAATAGATCCAATACTAAACCACGGAGGTCTTGGGGGGATCTAGTTTTGGGGGGACAATCATTACTCAGCAACTGACAAATAACTTTTCTGGATAGACAATTATCTGGATAAAGTCAGTGTCATATTCCTTGTGGATCTTGTGGCTATATGTGAAGTAATCCCTGCAGTCTTCAGAATCTTGAATTGGTGGAAAAATGGCCGCCAAACAAATTAAATGATCACCCCATTTTTCCACCCTATGTCTGGGCAGTAACAGCATGTAAAAACCATGGTTTCCTGCTGAGATCCTGGTAAGATCTGTCGCATCTTGCTGACTGGGCGCTGTGGGTGGCTGTGATGGGATATTTGAAGCTGATCCCAAAGTTGTCGTCGGTTAGGGCCGACCTTGAGCCATTTCCGGCTCTGTTTCCACGGCTGGTCATGTTGCCATCTGGTCAGATCTGGGGCAAAACCCAATCAGTACCCCCCATGTTCGAAAATTACCTGGTATAGCTGGATGTTCATCGCGCCATATCGCGCCAAAACATGGTATGCCATGTCATTGTGGTTCTGACCCATCCCAAATATGCATGAGGCACTATCCCACCAACTGCATCTGATCAGTGAAGATTGGCCTTCTGCTCAGGCTTATCATATGAACGTGTCTGTAACATGAGTTTGGGTCCTGAAAATGAGACAAGGCAATCCATTTTAAAGCATGTCAAATGATAAGGAGAATCCTACGCTCATCTTCCTACTTCCTGGCGATTCCTACCCTTCCAAGTCAGCACAGAGTGTACATATACAAATCTAGAATCTAGTTGCCACCTGTTTCTGCCCAAATTGAACGCAGCCTAGGATCTGGAATGCATGTGGAACCACAGGGCAGGCTGAACGTTTGAGCTTCCTTGGCCAGGGCTTCGCAGGATCTGATGAGTCAGAAAGGTTGCACCTATCTGGAAAGGCCGCAATGAGATGATCTTCCCAAATTATGGAACATATGGCAAACCAAATCGGTCCGTCCATCCATACACCACTAACATACACATACATACACATACATACACATACAAGACATACATACGTATACATATACATATACATATACATATACATATACATATACATATACATATACATATACATATACATATACATATATACATATATACACACATACATACATACATACATACATACATACATACATACATACATACATACATACATACATACATACTACATTGTATTATGTTAGATTGATAACCGCTCAGGAAAACCCACCAGTTACATCTCCCAACACAGCTGTGTGAGAGCGCACCGAGTGTCGCCTCAGGGACCTCGGTCTCAAAGATGGGGTGTTCTTGGATCCAAGTCATAGCCTGCACGTGGCATCAGCGCCAAACAAAAGATATCCAACATGGCAAAATACACGGCTATGTGTGCAGTACATGGCTGCACACACACAACATAATCAAACATAATGATAATCACATATTACATATATTCCATACGAATATATGTACATATGCTTGTATCTTTGTAATTGTCAGGATTACTGGAGGTCTTACATTCTGACACCCTCAGCCAGCTTCCGTATGCATCGATGCACGTGGGCCTTGCTCTCGATATCCAAGTGTGGATTCTCTGCTGACAGCTGTTGGCTCGGCTGGCCGCCCATCAGTCGCACCAAGCACAAACCACTTTGCTGCAGAAGGTGAGTATGTGTGGTAAAATCTTGAACATGTGCCAGCTTGCATTTGCAGAACTCATATGCGGCACAGCTGTGTGAATCGGGTTTTAGATGGGTTTTAGCACATCTTTATATTATATAAAACTGTAAAACTGTAGTAAACCACAAAAATGATAGACTTTCCTCCTTTCTCAACAGGATCAGAAAATACGGCATTTGGGCACAAATGACAGCAGGATTCGGGCAAAAAATACAATCCATCTAAGTAGCACAGACCCTGAAAATTGCCTATTATCAATGGGGAAACATGCGGAAACCAATCTTCCAACCAGGTTCTCCCTATTTGGCAAGGTTTATGTTTTGAGGGGATGGTAAAACATATCAATTGCTTAGGTAGCTGCGCAACCTGCGAGACACCAACCGCCCTGCAAAGCGCAACACGTATCCTAACTGATGTGTACCATAGTCCTATTATAACCCCATGAATCTCCATGATCCATGTCGTATTGTTTTGCAATTCAAGATAGACTTGAGGCCAAAGGGAAGGGGACGAAAGCCAGTTGGGAAAGGAGAGATGTGTAATATGGCCTACCATTCGGTGTTTCTGACACGCTAACAGCAGTGTGTCATGATGCTATCTCGAATGCACCATAATCATTCCACAACCCCGCCCCCGACATCCTAGCACACCAGCGTCAACATTACGCTCCTAGCATCACCCTACTTGCCCAATACAAAGTGCCCAACCGAAGGCGCTTCGGTTGAGCCACTTTGCAACCATCTGGTTGAACCTCTTTCCGTCGGCCTTTCCTTCCTTCTTCCTGTCCATGACATGTTCTATATATGAAACTATATATTTATGTGTTTACGATGAATATATCTAAGTATCTCCATCTGCCTAGCGACATTTCGATACTTCTATAGTCTATATGTAAATCTATCTATCTATATATATATATATAAAATAAATCCACTATTAAATGACCCAGCCTTAATATGTGGTAATTTAAGTGATCCATCGAACAAGAAACTTGTGGGAATCTTAAGATGTGCATCTTCTATTCCTTGCCACGACCGGGTCATATATTCTGAACATAGAAAAATAGCATATATATATATATAGCCTATATATATATATACACCTATCTATAAATATATATATATAGCCTATATATATATATACACCTATCTATAAATATATATATATATATATATACACACACACACATATATATATAGATAGGTATATATATATATATATGTATATATATATATATGTGTGTGTGTGTGTGCGTGTCCTATATATATATATATATATATATGTATACACACCGTATATATGTCTCTATCTCTATGTCTGTGTGTTTACACCTTTCTCTGCCCCCGACATTGCTGCCATGGCCCATGGCGGCCCTGGCGGGGTTTGAACCCGCGGGGGGGGGGGGGGCAGGTTCGCAATGAAAAATCAGTTGCAAACAGGGGGCCCGGAAACCAGTTCGGCATGAAAATCATGCGAGCTGCTTTTTAGTCTCCCGGCAATACATAGCTAAAGCTAGTCCAACTCCAGCTAGCAAGCTAGCTTTCGTGATATGTAAACTCCACCATTTATAGATCATTTCCCAGGAAAAAACATGGGCTTTTCCGATGTCAAATTTGGGGTGCACCTGCTGAGAAGAGACCGAGGGCAGCACATTGGACTGCGGGTTTTGCATCTTCAGGGCCAGGGTACGAAGGGCCACATAGAGGGCTTGGCCTCGGGCTGTGAAGCTCAACAACCCAAACTCAATGGATGGGCAACCATGATTTTTAGCCACAAATCTAAAGGTTGCCGGTAACATTTCCGTCATCCAATTCTGGGACAGACCGAACACATTCAAAACAGGTTAAAAATAAACATTGACAATGGGGATGAAACCGGGATGAACTGGGGATGATCATCACGAGTAGAGAGACTACATGAGAAATGCAAAAATGATTAGATAAAAGGATATAAAAGCCTAGTGGTCAGCATTCACCATGGGACAATCAGCTGGGCTTCTGGGACGTTGGGAGAGGAAAATGAAGGCCCGGGAGAGCGTCAAGTCCACCTGCGGCACATCCCAGGGCTCATCCATACCTGCACTTGGGGCACTGGTGGCCATGACAATCATGACATACCCTGGTGGAATACCTTATCTATATACTTTAACAAGGCTTGGCGCACACACTGTGCCAACTTCTGGTGCATCTTGAAATCACTATGCAATCACTATTTGTCAGAATCTTGGCTGTGCGGGTGCAGGAGTGGGCAGGATGCTATGCCATCACATGCCATCTGGGCAAACCGCGCCTTCAAATGGATTCGTAGATAGGACTTCGTCCTAATGGCAAATTTCAGCACGAAATCCCCAGGGGCAAAATACGGTTATCAAACTTGGGTACCCCAAAATCCATCAATGTTAGTCATCGTTTTCCAATATTTTTCTGTATGTATATCTATCTATCTATCTATATATATGTATATATATATATATATGTGTGACTATATGTGCACATATACTTCACCATTACAATACAATATACGGATTTGCCTGAAAATATGATATATCTTTTTTCTCTCTCCCTCCCTCTCTCTAAGAAGGTGGAATGTCAAAACCAGTGAATTTGCGCTGCAAACTCGGCAGCTTGTCCTCCTCTGCATCCCCCTTCTTTAAGAGCTTGAAGGGACATGAAGGGACATTTAAATCCAGGGACCATTTTCACACAAAGCCATACGACCTTTTTGAGGCAGCTGCCAAGTAGCGCTTGAAGTCTTCCAACGGCAAGGACCTGAATGGGATCATCATTCTTAGGTTGCAATAGACAAATATCTTCCAAAACCAGTCGCGTGTTGGTGAAATAAGGCTTTACTTCATTTCCCTTGTTTGGTCCTTAACATATCTGATTTGTGTTCTCGGGTCAAACCTCCCAGTCTTCCAAGGAACCAGGCCCTGACCCTTCCCCGCAAAGTTCAGCGCATGCTGGCCTCGGGCAAACGTCTCAGGATGCAGAGCTACCAATGGGGTTTGTCAAAAAAGATAGGGTACCTCAAAAATCATCCAACATCCGATGCTTCTTCCTTAATCACCCTCCATGACCATCTCAGGGAGATCAGCAAATCCTAGGTCCTAAGCATGATTTACCCAATTTTTGGGCCATGGTCTGCCCCAGTTCTCGGCGAAGCCAAATAAGAAATCACGGGAAATTCGCGCATGCAAAAACATCAAGGACGCATCTCAATTCAGAAAAAAAGATAAAAAATGATGAGGAAAGTATGGACTCTACTCTCCACTTCGAATGACTTGACACATCTTGATGCAGCCAAGGCCATCCAAGACATCAAACGATTGCATCAGCCAACTAGTACAGTAGCGACCCCCTTCTGAGACCGGGACGTTACAGAACGATTGCAGCTGTAAAGACCATCCCCTCACCAAAAAAATTAGAGCCCCACGGCATCAAGTCGGTTTTTTTCCATTCAAATTGCCATGAAATGGGCTATACATTGGGTGTATATATATATATATATATGTGAATATACCCCCTTTCGGGACAGAGCCATATGTGTGATCACAGGAGGCTTAAAACCTTTCACTCAGGCTGTGGCCATGGCATATCCTTGGCTCGCTTGACTTGGCCGGCAAGCCGTGGCTGTGGAAAAACAACCAGCTGTGACTTGCATCTACACCAGGGGAGGGCTCAGAGTTCAGAAGTCTTGACCCCTGAAGATTGGATGCTCTTTGTGACGTTTGAGTGTGTAAGTAACGAACATGCGCATACAGTATGCCGCATACACAAACAAAAAACACTACAAGCACACATTCACACAACCATTCATATATGCACATATGCCATGATCTTGTGTGAGCATACGACAGTATATGTACAATGATTGCACAATATGTGATCATGCATGTGCACGATACGTACAAAATGTATATATATATATATACATATTATGATGTAAATATATACATATAGAGAGAGATAGATATGATGTATATGACACACACACATATATATATATATACATATATACATATGCGTATATATATATATATATATCTGTAACTATTCTATTTTGCATATGATGCTAATTTATTATCATTACTATCATTCTATTATTATCATTTTTCATGATTGGTAGTATTACTATCAGTATTCTATCATTATGGTTGTTGCTATACTTATGGTCATTATTGATACTATTATTAGTATTGTTACGATCATTAACATCATGATTTTGACTATTTATCTTATAACTATTGTTATTATATGTTGCTATGATGATTGTTCTTTTCATGATTATTCTTCTTATTACTATACCTATGCATATAACACATAGAACCATAGAAAATTATATATCAATACGTACCAGCGGTATAGCTTTTAGATGTTGTCTTGTAAACTGACACGACGTTGCCATGACGACCGAAGTTGACCGTTGCGTTGCACCGAGCTGCCCCAGGAGGTCCAGTTGCACGTGGCGGACGCCCGGTCCCAACTGCCGAGTAGGACAGCCAGATGCGGCACTGCCACGGCAAAGGACCCGGCGGAAGGGGCGCAGCTCCTGCAGGGAATCAAGAATTACTATCTCGTAACAATAATCATTAATAATCTATAGTCTATGATATCTATGATAGGACCTTAGGAATCAGCCATTTGAAGTTGAAAATTCTACCGCAAAATGATTTTTGAAATATGTTTCAAATGTCATGAGGGCTTTCCATGGCTTTCTAGCCAGGTTCGACTACATTTTGATTTCTACATGAGCATTTTCCAGCCCAAATTCTGGACGGCTCACGAGGCGGCTACATTCCAGCCAGGTTAAACTAGTGTAGGGTATCCAATTCGCGAATAGATTTGTTAAACATGAAGCATTTCATGATGAGATTGGATCCACCGATGAAGAATGTTCTGTCGCCTTATCAATATCATAATGATGGTGGAAGATTGGTTGTTCACTTGACATTTTTTTGCCGGGGCTTCTCAGAAGGTTTGCTCACTTGATGTTGAAGATCTAGTTGTAATTAATGGGTACAACCTTGGCCCTATCCATGATGGAATATCAATATCAGTTCAACAAAAACTGATAACAACAAAATCTGCATTGGGTCCGGTTTTCAATACCCCGCCATTTCTGGTAAACTCGGTCCTGGAGGTCGGAAATCCCAGCGTCAGACATGACGGGGCTGGTTGTCTGATGGTAAGGTGCCTGAAGTTTGATGAAATCTGAGTAGTGAAGTGTCTGGAGAATGTTTATGAATAATTCATCTCTTCTCTGACTGGCTACACGTCTAGATTTTTTCTGTTCATCTTTTCCGCTGACAGCGGTTGAGCTAGTCAGAATAGCATCATAATTCCCAAACATGATTTTCAAGGCTGGTGTTCGTGGTCTTCCCCATAGCAAGCACCAAAGCATGATTTGTTGCGGTCGCTGGAAATTGTCCAGAAGTGTCTAGTAAGCGGGTTCTACACCCATCAACCACCTGTAACATTCTCCACTCTAAGTGTATCTTTTACATTGTACTTTCTTTCACATTTCTGGCCACCATGCGAACCATTCAGGTTCTTTCATTTCAGGAATCATCTCCAGCTGGTGATGATTCAAAGATTCGAGCGGCTGCGGTGTTGAAGTGCGTCACCACATTACAAAGAAACACCAGCGCAACATGTCCAACGCGGATCACAGATTTCGATGCATGTGTCATATTGCCATATCTAGAATACGAAAAGTACATTTATTTGTCCGACTTTGGATCGTTTTGGGTGCTACTAATTGCATCCCAGTCCATTATCTTCTTATCCTTCTTTGTTTAGTATAGGAAATCAATACATTGCGATGGGTGAGTGTATGAAATGTATGAACAAGTGCACAGCGGCCAGTTTTACCCTGTGAAAAAGCGAAGTCATGGTCTGCTCAAACGCATTGGATGAATCAGGTGACCCTAGCAGCCGTGCGACGCGCTCGGGGACGCGGCGCTCACGTTCTACGAGCTGTCTGAGGGCACCCTTCAAACAAAATTCCAGGTTCTGGCCGACAAGCCAAGCTGGAAAATAAACACATGGCATGGCAGAACCGCAACGTATCTGGCCATGGCGCACATTCGGCAACGGCACATTCGCGAAATTTCTTCGTGGGGCAGAGCGGGAAACTGGCTTCCATTCCCCCACTGTCATCCAGTGGGTCCGGAGACAAATACCCCCAGCATCCCCCAGCCGTGAACGTTCAAAGGAACGTTGTGCATTATCGAAACCGAGCTCGGAGGAACATAAGCAGAACCAACGATTGGAGGGAAATATGTCAAGAACATCAACGGCCAAACAAAGAAGTCCTTCGACATAATTCAGAAGTGCTTGTTTCACTCCATCCCCCCATTCGTCAATGGCGATCATCATCCCAAACATGCTTGAAGATGAAAAAGGAAATGACAAAAACAAAAACTGCACCACAAACGCATGATCAGTTCTTCCTCTCGGCATCTCAGAGGTGAATGTAAGTCCTCAAGATTGCTCAAGTGCCAACTCCAGCCTGCGCGAATCTTGGTCATTGAAACTGGTGGAAAAAATAACGCCTCAATTGAGAGGAAAGGACTATTCAATTGGCAGCCCGACCATGGGGCGCCCATAGACCTACACATTGAGCATTTTCAACACGTTTGACTCTCCAGTCAGTCGGGGGTCAATTCTTTTGAGCTGATCGTTGGATGTGTCTGCAAAATGGAGCCAGTTCCCTGACTGTCCGTTAGGAAAACATATGATCAAATGTGGGATTTTGGGGGAACTGTTTCCAAATATTCGCCCATCTTGGAAAGCACCGTACTTCCACTATGACAAACCGGTTGAGTCAGGAATTTCTCCCCAAGCGCCTTGGTCAGGTTTCCTGGTTGGCCCAATGAATGCAGCATAGCTTGAAGGTCATCCAGATCCTGGAGGAATCCCCCTCAATGTGGGGCCGGGATGGTGTGGACAACTGATAGGAATGTCAAATGATAGTCATACCAAAAGTGATGCCATTCTTATCATTGCCTTCATTGAGATCCAAAGATGAGCAATTATGGCAATTCAAATCGATCAAATAAATTGAAGATGCATCGCGAATAGCAGAATCCTAAAACAGTTGTAGCATAAATAGAAGTACCTCATGATACCTCATGGTAATCGAACATGGCAACAGCAAATCACCCAAATCCAAATTGATCACCTATTGAAACTGGCAAATTGTCGGATTAGATTACTTGGATGTGCCTTCCACTTAGATGACTTAGTAAGCGTGTACGAGTACTGACCCGGCACCCGCCTTCATAACACCCTCGGCGCTCGGCTCGTGCAACCTTGGTGCTGCTGGGGGGCGGTTGTCCGGTTTTTGACACCTACCCTAGGGTAAACCAACATACAGTAGATGCGGAAAACCCATGGTCTATGCAGAAAATGATCGTTAATCGGTGGACTTCCCCCGTGTGGGGAATCTTCGCGAATTTCGGGGATCCACGTCGTCCTTCCCTGCCAACGGGGCCCCTGTTGTGCCAAGGAACTTTGGCCGTGCCTGCGGTGAGCAAAATCCGGTCAATGGCAATAATCACATCATTAACACTATTCAACACTATCCCGCACGGTCAATCATTTTGAAGCGCCAGAAACACATGTATGGATTTAATATGATCTAAATAATGATTTGAATATGATTTAAATCATGATTTCGTCTAGCTCATGTCCTTTTTTGATCTAGTTCGGCTTGTCTTTAAGCACCCCCCGGTGCTAACCGTGGTTCCTCCGTGAATTTTCGCGGCCTTTGACTCAGCTTCAACTTGCTCTGGCAAAGGAGCCCAAAAAGGCTCTGACTCCGATGGTTCCATCACGGGGGTGGACGTCCTTGGCGCTGATCCACGCTAATCACGACTTTTTAGATCACCAGTGGCCATAATGGCCATAACAAAACACCGTGAAGCACAAGTAATAGTGTTCCACCATCATCCAGCTTATCTATGTTATAATATGTTATATTAGTTTATAACAGTTTGTAACATTTTATAACTATAATACAATCTAATGAAGCACAATGAAGCCAATGAAACCAAGATCTGTCAGCGTCTTCACTTTTCTTAGCATCGCACGTGCTTGTTGACACTGGAGCTGGTGGTGGCCTTGGGGGCACAGGTTTGACGGTTTGCCCTTGTTAAACATCTTTAAAATTCTTTAAACAGGCTTGGGTCAAATTTGGAAAGATATTGAAATTAAACCTGGATTCATCTCTTACCCTCCCTGTATTTAAATTTGACATCGAACTATCTCTCGCAGGCGTGGAACGTCTTTGCGTCCATCTGAGTTGCGAGCTTCGAGGCCTTTGGGAAGGGTAAAAGGCTTCGGAGCCTCAGTTTCGATCCGATCCTTCCTAACCTCAACAAAACATGGAAAGTTACAGGAACACATAAGCATGCAGGACATTTAAATCACAGGAAATTCATCCCGAAGTGTCAGTGTCTGAGACGTCTACTGGGCTGTGGACTCATCGGCCTCCAATAGCAGGGCAATTTACCACAACTACTGGGTAAATTCAAGACCATTTTAGGTCAAGTTGGGTTGGTCTCCAAATTAGGCTTCCTTCGATTTGCATGGTTTACCATAAGTTTGCCCAGTTTGAGACAAATTCATTTCTACCGGGATCAGCCACTGGCCTGCCCAGGAGCACTATGCCTCGGAAAGGTCCAGAGCGCAAAGAGTGAATTGTTTGAACATTGGGGACATGGGGACACCCGGATACCCAAAAATGGTTCTCTTAATTGGGGACATTCCGATTTATCAATCATCAACCTGTTGGGGTCTCCGAGATATTCTGACAAACCCATTTGCCCCAATTCAGTACTTGGCCATCTTCACGGGCAAAGCAAAACCCTCGCCGAGGCCGAGCACGGTATCCTTGGTGCAGCCTGAACTGGCAAGGGACTGGCGCTGAATAAGCCCTTGAACCTGGTCGGGCAAGCCGGGCAAGCACACAAGGATTCAAGAATCCTAATGTGTTGTTGACCATTGTTGACCATGCTGCTTCAGAACTTAAAGTCATCAGATTCGATTGCACCAATGACATTACATGAGCCATCACGAGCCCTAAGATGGTTCATGATAAAATTTGGCTGCTTGACCCTACACTCCCCCTCTGCAAAGACTCCTTCAGCTCTGCAGCCACGCAAATGCAAATGCAAGGAGACTTTCAGGACTGTCATAAAGTGTGTGCTGGTTTTCAACGCATCCAAAAGCATTCGACAATCACTTGATGTCAGTTGTGATCATCCCATGTTCTGGGATGGAAAAAGAAGAAAGCACCCATCAGGATAGTCAGATTCAAGACGTCTGAATGTGAGTCAGTATTATATAGGTTAAAACATGTTAAAACTACTGGCCTCCACAACAATGGATGCTCTACTACATCTAATACCAAAACCCGTCACTTTCGTGGGCCCATGGGCACAAAAGTGCAGCCCTCGACCCCTGTGCCTTGGCTGTGAAAGGCTCGTCGCAGAGATTCCCGACAGGGCCGGAGACAATGGCCAAAAACTGTGCCATGCGGCATGGCAAGATATGGCAAGGATGAACAGCAACAATTTTCGGCTCACTGAAGGAAAATCATCTGTGGAATAGGGAATTTTGCACCAGGTTCTAGATCCAGTTGTGTCATGTTGTGTAATGTCATAGGCATAGGTGATCTACCTATATCACTACATGTGCCAGGGTCAAAACATGGTACGTGGGTTCCACGATTTCGGACATGGTCATCAATCCCATAATGGGAATCCTGACAAAGGGGATAAAGGCGGTAATTCTATAAATCCCCATTACTGGATTGATGACCACGCCCCCATCATTATGGGTATGTAGTTGTTTCTTTTGACCATGGCGCAAACGAATAAATAGGATGTTTCTTTTTTTTTCTCTCTCTCTCTCTCTTTCTCTATATGCACATTACATACATATATATATATATATAAATCTGCATCCACAAACGAAGGGTCAGAAAAGACACGAAACGCGTGACCGCCTCGCATCGGTTTCTTCTGAATTTCCACGCTCTCGTGGCCTGAAGTGAAACAGGTTGAAACCAAAGGATTGGTCAAGCCCTCGGTATTGCCCAATTTTGGGGATAGTTTTGGATTCACAGATCACAAGAGAAACACCCCAAAACTATCCAAATCTCTCAAAAACTCTCTTTTCTCAAACTACCAAATCCAACAACACATTTCCACAGTCCATCAAGCTACGACATGTTTTGGTAGTTTTGGTGTCTTCCATCTTGATCCATAACCACCTTGCGCTCAAAAAGAGCCATACCAAGCCATGCCATGCCATACCCATCAATTTTTTCAGGGCCGGGCTTTCGGTGGCCAGGCATTGGCGCTTGGGGCGGCTTCTGCGCCTCACCGTGTTCAGCATCTCCAAGTCACCATGTTTGATGCGATTTCAACCATCCCCCATGGCTTTATGTCAGGCCTCAGCATCGCCTCCTTCGCCGGCCTCCACGAGCGAGTTGCAGCTCCTCGTTTTGGCCGCCGGGTCATGACGGGGTCTCGCGGGTGTTGGAACTGGGCCGCGAAGAAACTGGGGCTCTGGACGGCAATGGCGACTCTTTCTCAGCTGGAAAGCTATCCCTCCTGCGACATTGGCTAGAAATGAAGTTTGTATGTGTTGATACGATTTCTATTGATTTCTATGCCTCACGAATTACCATAACGCATTGGTGCATTAACAGTAATTACTGTGGCGAACCTCAAGAAACATCCCATCTGAAGGGTTCCTGACCCCCAAACATAGGATAGGAATGGATCGAATTCATCAAAATTCGGCATGGTTTCTCACAATGAAACATATCATCACCAATCGGCCCAGAAATCGACGTCTTGAAATCACCAGCCACTCAACATTAGTTCATTAGTTCCAAAATGTTGCAATATACTACCAGTTTTCTTCCTCACATCGCCATTCTCCCTTGGTATTGCTGCTCCTTTCACTCATGGTTTCGACCCCTGAATAGCACCCACAAGCAAAATGAGACTTGAGGGATGTACCCTCCGGCCATCAAACATGGTTTGATGGAAAATCCGCCGTCTATAGATGATTTTCCCAGTGACCTCCATGTATATGGGATTTTCAATTGCCACCTTTGAATCCCTTCCATTCCAAATGAATTCTGATGGCGAATAGCCATCGCCATTTTTTCTAGCTTTCCTGCAAACGAGACCATGTGCCCATCAGCTTGACCCTTCCAACACTCCGCCAACACTCCACACTCCGGTTTTTTCATGTTTTTTCGCCTTTCGACATCGCCTTTCCACATTTCACATTTCCCGTCTGCAGCACCAACTCACCATCGATCTTTTCTGATTGCTACAGTAATCATCGTCATCTCCAATGAAATTGCCATTAAGACCTATTAAAATGACCATGAACATCTATTAAAATGGCCATGAAAACCCATTAAAGTGATCATCATTGGCCATTAAAACCTATTAGAATGGGAAAGAACATGAGCAAATCATCATCAACCTTACAATAGCTGGTTATTAAAATGCATTAAAACCATTTAAAACCTATTTCCCCATTGGTGAACTTAGCAGTATCAGCCATGGGAACGTCCTTGGCCGCTGCAGTGCGGTGAACTCTGGTGACGGTGGGGTGATAGTGGGCCTCACCGGCTCCGATGAGCGCCTCCCTGTCCTGAGAACATCGAAGCAGAAGGGATCTAACCGAATCAAACCAACAACAATGGGGAAAAATGGATGATTTACAGCTTGTGAAATGGGGAACGTGTGGGACATAGATGATTTATAACTTATATGGTGGGAACATGGTGAAAAATGGATCATTTATAACTTAGAACCATCTGTCGGGGACTCTAATGGATATTTTCATGGATACTAAGGAGCATCTATCCTCCTGTGTCCTCAAGCATGGCTAGAAAATCCCCTAAAAATGGGCATTTCAATGGGAAATGCATGCCTGGCGGATTTTCAATGACCATGTTTGATTACCAGGGGGTAGATGAAAATGATCGCATAGCGTCAAGCCCAAATGAGTAAACCCCAGTTGATGACAGTAGTTAGGGGAGGTCCAAATAGTGATAATTTGCAACTAAACGGTACCCATTCCCTTTTAAGCAACCTAGGGGTTCATTAATCCAGGGTTAGCATTGCTATAGCAACCCCCAAAATTACGGCAAGACCCTCTGGTTGCCCGGAATTGGAAATGGCTTTGACGATGACGATGATGATGATGATGATGATGATGATGATGATGATGGTGCTGATGATTGTGGTTTGCTTCGGCTTACGTGTTCCATGGGGGTGGGAGATTCATATCTTAGTATGTAAACCCTAAATGAAACCGCAATTGCAGTATGGTTAATTGTTCCATGGAGGTGGGGCATTTTATATTTACGTAAACCCCAAATGAACCCTAACAGCGGTACGGTTCTCTTGCAAGCCGCAATGCCATTCTCAACTTCGTCAACACAATTTCATCTCTTTTGTTTGAGCTCGTTGCAGATTCATTGGTTTTTACGATCGCCGTTTGAGCGGAAAGTAGTCTTCCAAGCTTGGTTTGTTGGCCGGGTCTATGTTAGTTGGGGGGATTGGTACCTCATGATAAATTGCAATATCTCATATTATCTCATGGTGTCCGGTAATTTTGCACTCTGTACTTTCCAGGTTGCCAGCTTTTACATCTAGTTGGAACTTCTTATAGCAGTAGTCCATTGGGATGATACCCCCATCTTCAGCGATGGAGAGAAACTGCATCTACCTATCTAAGCTATCTATTTATGTCTACACCCATCTCTCTCTCTCTCTCTCTCTCGCTCTATATGCATATGTATTATATGATATGTATATATTTATACATGCATACATATATGCACAGTATATGTATATATATATATTATTTACATGCCTGCATATATGTATATATCATACGTATACTTCTGTATATTTCTTGAAACATAATTTACTTCGCCAACCAAGCAAGTGATCGGAACTTGAGCAGCGGACCGGTCTGGCATGGGTGCAACCACAGGTTCAATGTCTTTGGTCCTGATGTCATGTCCATCATCCCAAGCTGAGCAGCTGTTCGCAAAGTCCATGTCATAAATTGCTGGTCACATCCGGAGTTTCAAGCACACGCAACCATCACAAATCCCACTACTATCCCGTGACATATGCCTTTCAAACGATTAATTGGGATAATAATCAAGCTAGTAAACAATAGTTGTTTATATACTATACATAAAACCCTCACACACACACACGTATTTACTTATATATACATATATCACTGATTATTTAAACATATTGTTGGTGATATATCCCATTACATGACATTCATTGCTGAACTCACCAATTATCGCGACAAAAAATCTGCACATCACCTCCGGCCTTGGCACGGCCCTCTCGGCTTTGAGCACCCCCTCTAAAGCTCCAGAGAGGCGACTGGCTGCCCAGCCTGCGCGAATTTATGGTGACAAAAAACACGCTACTGATGATCCAACGGGGCAGGGGGTTCGCCAAAATTGATATAAAATTGATATAATTAAAGCCATCAAAATTTGGCAGAAATGATGCACACATATATGCAATTCAATTACTTTTGAAGCTTTCTAAGATCATTTTTCAGCTCCGACTTGGCTTTTTGGGCCATCAACGACCACCCAAATCGAAGCGACCCCATCCTCCTGCGACCCCGTGCCTAAGGCGTGTCCGAAAACTTCCCCACCCAAAGAGTCCCCCATTGTGTAGCGTCGATCCTGGCGGAGTTGACACCAGTGGCTGATGGCTAAGCTAGATATAGATACACACATATATATATATATGTATATATGTGTATCTCTCTCTCTCTATGTATGTATGTATGTATGTATGTATGTATGTGTGTGTGTGTGTAACCTCTGAATAGAGGTAAAACTTCTACTCCATTTTATTATATGGCAGGGGGCCAGCGCATGGCATCACGACGCTGGCCAACGNTCCTGGGCGCATTTAAGTCGCAGCTGGGGGGGACTTATAATATATCGCTGTTGCTTTATACTGTCAATGTCTACTGTGATCATATATATATATATATATTTACTCTTCATATCAGTTTTATTGTTTGTGTTTTTTGCACGTCGGATGCATTCTAGCTACCCAATTCGATAAGCCATTTCTAT
>BGPT01003938.1:0-15396 GCA_003297045.1 Symbiodinium sp. clade C Y103
TTCTAAAAGGGCTCCGAAGGGAATAATTTTTAATACTTTTGACTTCTATAACGCCGTGTACTTTTTCCACATTTTTACTTTTAAAAGTGGTCCGAACATGAGGTATTTTAATATTCTTTACTTCTAAATTCGTCATAACAACGTATAACTTTTCATATTTTATTTGCCAAGATGTCTCCGTACGCGCTACTTTAACGACCCTATTTTTCGACCCTTTGGAATCGTAAAACATTGGAAAAAGACAGTGTTTCGTGCTTTTCCTACCTTTTGGGGTACCTGCATCTATTCTCTTCTGATTTTCTTCCTATCTGATCTTCTCTCTTCTGATTTTCTTCATCTTCTTACTTTCTTCATGGTTGTGCGTTTTCTATTTGTCCATATTGACGGAAGGTTTAGCTTCTAAATTTCCTTCGAATAATAATAAAAGCAATTTTTTTATCTACAAGCGATCAACCGAAAGCCCACGCTGTTGGAAACAGCGGGCTAACCCTAGTATATTATTATTATTATCAATTTATATTAATAATTATTTTGATATATATATTAATAAATTTAATTATTTATAAATAATTTATTTTTGATTATTATTAATTAATATTATTAATTATTTGAAATATAAATTCAATATATATGATATATTTCTTCTTCTTTTTCTGCTTATTCTTAATTATAAAATATATTAAAATAATTGAATTATTTATCTTTATATTTTTTTTTGATTTTTATTTGAAAAGGAATCTTTGAAATAAAATATTAATAATTAATATTAAGGATAATTATAATTGGGAAGGAACATTTGAAATATTTAAAAAAATATATTTATCGAAATGAGGCTTTCGCACTGAGGGGGTTTTTACGGTAGTAATGAAGGCTTGGTGCGGTTAAGGTATCTGAGCTTGGAGGTGATTTTTTTGATCTATATTCCCAAAAGATATCTTCCATTTTTATTTCGATGGCA
Organism: Symbiodinium sp. clade C Y103; assembly: GCA_003297045.1. Taxonomy (NCBI): domain Eukaryota; class Dinophyceae; order Suessiales; family Symbiodiniaceae; genus Cladocopium; species Cladocopium sp. clade C. The sequence goes on from BGPT01003938.1 coordinate 959, forward strand.
CAGGCTCATATCCAGAAATTTTGCATAGAAATCTATCGGAATCTTGCCAAGGGAGCTCTTACTTGTGAAGATTTTGCACAGAGATATTGCATTGAGATCTGTTGCAGATATCTTATCAAGAGGTTTCTTACAGAGATCTTGTCAGGAAAATTCTTGGAGAGAATTTGTATAGAGATCTTGCCAAGAGATCTCTTAGAGAGATATAGAGATCTTGCCAAGAGATCTCTTTTGGAGATCTTCTTTAATAGTCTTATCAAGAAATTCCTTGCATAGATCTTGCCAAGAGAGCTACTATAGAGAGCTTCTGCAGAAATCTCATAAAGAGAGATTCCATCAAGAAATCTCCTATAGAGCTCTTGATCAGAGATCTTATCAAGATATCTCCTTTGGAAATTTTATTTTGAAATATTATATAAATCTCTATTGCAGAGATCTTGCCAAGAGGTCTCTTGCATAGATCTTCCCAATATAATTTTTATAGAGATTTCATATATGCATCTTGCCAAGAAATCTCTTATTGAGATCTTGTCAAGAAATCTTGCCAGGAGACTTCTTCTGGATTGCACAGAGATACATAGAAATCCATTATAGAATTCTTGCCAAAATATTTCTAATTAATGAATTTCTGCAGATATCTCATAAAATATCTTAAATATATATCCTATATAGAATTTTTGCCAGGATATCATTATCATCATCACCCTCAATCTCATCTTCCGCATTATTATCCTCATCCTCATCCTCCTCAATATCGTCATCCTCAATATCATCATTTTCCATATCATCATCCTCAATATAATTTACCTGCACCTTATCATCCTCAATATCATTATGCTTAAAATTATCGTCCGCAACAATATAATCTTCATTATCATCATCATTATCCTCCTCATCCTCATCCTCAACCTCAATATTCTCATATAATATCATAGACTATCATAAATTATTATGCATTATCCTAACCCCCCGCACTATTTGGGGTGTCTTGCCGGAATAATCTTAATTATTATTGATATCCATTTTTAATTGGAAAAGAACGGGTTTTTGAAATATTTCAAATAAATCGCTTTTAGATTTCAAATATTCATTTAATTGGAAAAACAAAATTGAAAAAAAAAAAAAATTAAATAATCCATTATCACCTATTTTCAATTATTATTGACGGCAATTTTAATTGGAACGGAAATTTTGAGAAAAATCAAATAATATATTTTTAATTAAGATTCTAATCTTGATTAGAAAAAAATTTGAAATAAGATAATTTATTTTTAATTATTATGATAATTTGCATTACATTTTTTTTTTTGAAATATTTAATATAAATTATTTTCAATTAATAACAATATTTTAATTGGAAAGGAATTTAAAAAAATGCAAAAAAAACAAATCAATCGCCATTGATAATAATATAATTAAAAAAAAAATTAAGAAATATAAATAAACCTATTTCTAATTTTCACTAGAATCCTAATTAAAAAAAACATAATAAATTTAAAATAAGTTATTTTCAATTTTCATTTTAATTATAAATAAAAAAATATTTTACCCATATCAAATAATCCATTCCTTTATTCCTATTATAATTTTAATTAAAATCGAATTTTAAATATATTTAAAATTATTATTATTAATTACTTTATTTGGAAAAATATTTTTAAATATTTAAATTATTTCTGTTAATTAAATATAATTTTAATATTAATATTTATCGTCAATTTTAATATTAATACTTATCGTCAAATATAAATATAATATTCTAAATCTATATTCCAACTTAAAAATAATTTTCTATTTTATAAAATATCTATTCAAATACATATATATATAAAAATCATAGAATATATATATATATAAATTATAAAATATATTTAAAAATCAAATTAAATAAATTAATAAATTATTGCATTTAAATATATAATTTATATAAATAAATAAGATTTTAATCGCTATATTATTTATAGATTATTCTCCCTATCAAATGTGGATTATTAGATTTCATTATCAAAGCTGCCCGCCGCCTCCGCCACCTATTCCTGCTCCTCGCCAACTCCAGATTGCAATAAGCTCTGCCGAATTTCATCTGCCAGGTTCAAATCGCAATGGATATTGTCGACTTCATCTGCCAACAACGGATCATAATTAAAATTACCGAATTTCAAAGAGAAGATCAAGATATATATGAAATAATATGCAAAATAAAATATCAAATACAATATCAAAAGATATATTAAATAGAATGCCAAATCAAATATCAAAAAATCTATTAAATAATATAAAATAAAATATCAATTAATATGTCAAATATCATAAGAATATAAATATCAAATTAGATGTCAAATAAAATATCAATAATAAATTATATTTATATTTGCTAATTTCTATTAACTACTACTATCTTATTACTATTTACTACTACTTACTACTACTTACTAATATTTACTACTTCTTACTACTACTTACTAATACTTACTACCTATTATCTATTCATTATTTATTTATTATCATTTTGCCATTTACTGCATAGATATCAGCGTCCCACGACCATCTACTACCTTTAACCTATTACCTCATACCTTCTGATGACTATCTACGACGTACTACGTACCATATTTGGTTTGAATTCTATGCAGCTGGTGCTATGTCGGATACACAGGGATATATAGTATAAATTTAGCTATTTGCCAATATAATTTTGAAATTCCGGATTACATATATATATATATATTTCAATTATAAATATACATATTCCCATAAGATATTAATATAAATCTATAATCTCATTGCACTGAAATAATATTACTATTCTATAAATATATTCAAATAATATCACATATGATATGTACAGATATTTTTTCCGAAATATTTTCTGTGAATTTGGTATAGGGCCTCATGGAGTGGGAGGAGCATTTGGACCCTCAGTCAAGCGGTCGAAGACCCAAAGAACGCCGTACAAGAAGATGATTGAACCAATGATGACCTGGCTGCAAAGCCCAAAAGTAGGATGAGTAGCTACAGAAGATGCAGGTGGAGCATATGATCTCTGGAGACATCTCTGCACCACCCAACCCAATCTAGAACAGCTGCTCTTCTCTCATCAACTTCCACATAAAAAGTACTTTCAAATCTGACGACTCAAAGGCTATTGCTGTCCTCCAGTCAAGTTTTTGAGTAGATTTTCGCAATCACAGCTAAGAATCAATACCTAATAATGCCATCCTGGCACACGGACGTCTTGGAGGGGATCTTTACTTCCCCGAATCTGGGAAATATCTGTAACGTTGCCAGCTGAACCGTGGGCACAGTGATTTCATCTGCTTCTGGGGTCAGCAACCTGGGCGACAGGTGCGGCAGGTTTGCAAAGAATTTGATGTGGGCAATGGAGTAACTCATGGAGTGCTGTGTCATTTACAAGAGTTTAACATAGTTCTTTTAGACAAGGCTGAAGGCTAAACAACCATCTCTGATGCACCGGAGCGAGGACAGCCAAAACAAGAGCCTGGTGAAACGTGACCAGCTGAGACATCAAGCGGAGTCATAGCTTAGTTAGCAATCCCCCCCAACCCCCGACTCATGGCAAGGTCCCACTGGGCTCCCAGGCCATTCATCAAAATTGAAATTGGGATCAAAGAAATTGGGAATTTCTGCAGCTCGGGCAGCCTGAGGGGCCTCGAGATGACAGATGGACATAGATGGACCTTGTGGGTTTACAAATGAATGGCATTGAATGGCTCACAACGTGGAATACACGAACTTGGTTTCAAGTGTGACTGCAAGCGGTGTCACAAAACCCACCCATGCGACAAAACATATCACAAGGGTCTTGGGTCAGCATACAGCAAGGTGTCTTTTCTCTGATTTTCTTGATTTCTGATGCCATATTTCAGTGTGGTGAGAAACCCACACGAAGATCTTTGAAGGGAACTCACGGAGCCATGTGGAGCGAATCAAGGCGCCAAAACTGGACAGATTACAATCCCAGAAGCGGTCGAATGAGAACCTTTACCACCACATACCACCACTAGCTACTGTGAATGGATATGAAAACACAGGGCCCAATTGACTCAACTTTTCGCTTAAAGTCTAAGTGATAGAAAAAGGACTGCTTGAGGCTGGAGATGTGACAACCTTTTGCGGCTTAAAGATGGCCCCCATTGGCCCCCTCCTTATGACACTCATGTTATCTCATGTTCATCAATCCATGCTTGCTGTGCGCAGCCTCACAAATGTGCTCGATACGCAATTGCTTGCAAAAGACAACATGTATATGACATGTATATGATGCAATCCTTCAGTAACAATATTTCATGAACAATTCATAATAATTCTGCCGCTTCTCCCGCTTCTCCCATTGTAACTACCCACATTCATTTCCTGAAAAACATGTGGCAAACCCAAGAATATGAGCATACACCGTCTGCCATCCCCCAAACTAACATAGACCCTTCAATGAGTCACAGGTTGGAAGACAACATTGCTTTAAACAGCAATGATCCCCAGGTTCGAACTGTATCAAACTAGTTGGATGCCTGGATTCACCATCTGTTACCCATGACCAATGCCGAATCCAAGCTGCTGCCGCCGCGGTCACGGCAACTGCTGCCACTCTGGCCTCACGATTGCCATCGTTGTAGAACTATATCAAAGTGATATCCCAATTTATGGGGGGTTATAGCCATTGTATGGGAATATTCAGATATCATTTTTCTAGTCACGATTAATGGAATATGCATACATACGACCATGAATATTAGTGCTTTGTATGATAGGAGGATGTGATTGGTCTGGATATTGCACCTATCAAACTGTTGGAGCTGTCGAACAGAAGCATCTCGGAGCAGCAGCACCTCCCTTGGTGCCAAGAAAGCACGCGGCCATGTGGCTGCAATGAGGCCAAACAAAACCAAGACCTCGGTGTGAAGTGCAATGGGACTGCCGATTTTGTCATGGATGGAAATTAGGTTGTTGCCATCAAACATGGTGTTTCCATGTGTTTCTGATAACATTTTCACTTCATCCACTTCTGGATGTCGGGATGACCTTTTTTGGCCATTGGGTGTTACCTCCCTGCAAAATGCATCCATGTCCAAAGTCTCCATCTTCCATACCGGTCTTCAACTGGGGTCCAACAGTACTGAGAAGCCAACTGGAAGGAGGCGAGACCGCAACTGGGCCATACCTGCTGCTGTGGCATCAGGAGTAAACATCTGCTCTTCTGGTGGATTGCTGAGCGAGACAAAAAATGACTAAGTTGAACCCTTCCCCTTGTCAATCAACACCCGACCCTGATTTGGTAATGCCAAGGTGGGATTAATAAACCCCATAGTAATGGTTAATGTCAACCACTATTTGGGGAATCCTCCATGATTAATAAACCATGGTTTATTAATCCCACCTTGACATTAGTAGATCTGATGATCTTGGGGTCCCATTTGATGAACTTGTAGTCCCCCAGGGACTGAAACCTCAGGGTGAGCCTGAAACTGCTGCACACGTGTGGGTGCGGAAGGTTCCAGCTCCGAAAACTGATGGCTGCGGAGCTATGTCTTCTGACTACAAGCTGTTGAAGCATTTCTGATGGTATCTGACGGTCGAGTCAGAAATTGAGTTGTATGCCAAAATCTATGGGCTAAACTTTGTCACAAGAAAATCGCCACGCAGGCCGTGATTGTGTCCACAAACTAAGCTCTATCAGCTGAACCTTTGCATACCACCATTATGCATCATTCTCCGACATCTTCTGGCAGTTGTGTGGTCTATCCATTGCTTCGGGTCTTTGGATGTTGTCTTTGCAAGCGAGCCTTTTTCTGACCTTCATTTCTGTCCAAGGCAGCCTGTTTCCACTAAGTCGCAAGTCATTATGCTATGCACATCATTCATCTTCATGAGCTACACATGTCCTTCCAGTCATCAAATGCTTGCAGTTCTTTGCTTCCCTTCTCCTCCGTGAAAGCACACAATAGGGAGACCATCGCGGTAAACAAAAGCACCAAGGCTGCCTTGGCAATCCCCGGAATTTCCTCGTGCTGGTCTTTGGGACCATATGCAATGATGAAAATACTGGCACCCTTTTTGGATTTCTTGCTCGAATGGATGGTTTAAAATCATAGCATTCTACTCCTCCAATCACCTGGACCATGGGGATTTTGGTCACTGAAAAAACTGGCGAACTCGACTGGTAGTGAGTTCACCACTGATCAATCGGAAGACATGTACGATTCACGTCCAAACAGTTTGATGTGCAATCGTATTCAAAACGACTACGACTCGAACAACCACAAACTTGTACGGTGGAAAGAATTTCAACAAGACCATAAACATAAGGCAAGCACACTTTATGCCGCTTGTAAGATCATGATCATATCCAACATGCGTTTTTGCGGCAGTGACAGTTCCACATGTAACCGTAACTGGATATATCTGGTGCTTGCTTGGCTTGTCAAACTTTTTCGGCCCAACGAGGTGCCGTTCCAGTTGTAAGTGGATATAGAACCATAGCTATAGAGGTCATATCCCCATTAATGGGGACCATAACCATTGTTATACCCATCTGTAAATATCTATAACATTTCATGACCTCAACAGCACCCCCAAGCAAACCCTGAAAACAGTCGTGGGTTGGTTGTGTAATCAGAAATGAGGGTCGCAAGCTGCAGTGAGCCCCCAGGGCAGACTTGGTGACCAGTAGATGCTGTGTTAGGGGGTAGCCTCATGCCACGCTCTTTGACCGAACTGCAAAAAGCATCTTCAATTTGGAATCCTCACTTTGCTCCATGCTGGAATAAGCCGCATCTATTTCCACCGGCTGAACCATCTCGCAGGTGTCCATGGTCTTGTCATGCGTGACCTGTTGCAATCGCGCTGACTCATCACGGTCACCCATCTCCAAAGTATGCTTCTTAACTCGGATCACCTTCCCATACCTTCCGGACCCCATCACATTGTTGGTCTTCTTCCCACATAGGTTGAACTCCCCCTAACTCCCATTGAATGTCACACACACACAGTGCTTGTCCCAAAACTCATTGAACAACACACATCTAAATTGGATATCAATTTGGTTAAACCAGTCTACCCAATCTGGCGGCCTTCCCTGGTTGCAGGATCTTCCACGGCCCCCCCATGGTCCCATGGTCCCCATCTCCGGCCTTTGTCTTTGGAGTTCGTGGATACCAATGGGAATATCTTTCAGTGTCCAGTGCATAGCAGCCTTCGCCCGAAGGCCTGGCCAGTTGCTCAGAAATCATAAATCTGCTAAATAGATTTAAACCAATAGATTTTGTGATGCCACTAACAAAACACAATAAGATACATCAAAACTCTCACGCTAACTCGTCCAGAACATGACTAGGTTTTTCAATTAAAAAACATGTAGCCTTTATGGGGAATGGTTCCCACCTTCTCCCCCCGTCCCCCCAGCTTCAAAGTTGTGTTCCAGATTTGTTGTCTCAGGCCTTCAAAAAACAAACAAACATTTTTGTTTGCAGTTCCGATCCACCCAGCTTCGACATTGATGAAAGGGGGAGGAGTTTGAGCATAACTTTTGATAGTGATATTGTGTCAGATGGCCGTTTCCTTTTTTTAAATAAGAACCGCTACGTAATACTACTAATCAAGCATCTAACATAACACAGTAATGCTAGTAGAACACTCAGTAAACCATCCCTAACTTTACCATAAATGGGTAAAACATGGTAAGAAAAACCATCAAAACATGCGTGGTTTTGGCCAAAACCCGGAGGCCTCACAGCTTCGCCCAGGGCCATGACCAAGCCGAACTGGTCGATGGCGTGTAGACCGTTGGAGGCTAAACAACTGGCGCTGCAGGGAGGAATGGTCCTGGAATGGATGGACCATGATGTACATTTAAGGGCGAATATATGGAGGATATATGGGGGATACCCCCAATGTGCATCAGGGATCTACGAGGTCATTGGGCAGCCTGATCTACCACGGACTCTGTTCAATGACTCACGTGTGAAAACAGGCATTTTTCTGACTCCTAAAAAAAGGCATGATGAAAACGGCGAGAGTTTGAGTCCCCTATTGCACCATAGTGGTTCACCATAGAACATCTATTACTGTAACTATTAGTAAATAATATTGCATCATATTTCAATATCAGCAAACCCAACTCACCAGTGTATCAGCATTCCGCTGTCCTTTCGAGGACCCTTGGCTGGTTCATGTACCTGAGCCGGGTGATCAGTGGTACCCTCAAATGTCAGGGTTGATCATCATGAAAGAATAATGAAAGATCTTTTAAACCCCTAGGGGTATCATCATGGTAATTCATGATGATGGTTGCTCATCATGGCAAGTCTGTGAAATCCCCTATTTTTGGACAAACCCATCACCATTTAGAATGGCAGCCAGCATTGAAAGCTTGGAAGGCCAAGCTTAACGCTACCCCATTCTTGGGGCTTCGTCGCCGGGGGCGTTCAGCCACCGCTTTCTGAAAGACTGTAACTATCAAGTACTGTACAGCTGATCCCACTTGATGCGTCAAGACGCCAGGTCATCTTCTCCTTGGCTTTTCTTCTGGTACGAGGGAAAACAACATTGACACCAATTCCTAGCAGCCCTTTGGGATACAAGTCACCCAAATCACATGTCCATATGATAATGATATTTACGTTTCATAATTTATACCCTAAATATCCCTCAAAAGTTGTAAAAAGACACATAAACGAGGGACCTAGCTTGGAGGTACTGTACCAAACATACAAGTTCTCTCCTGAGCCTAAGGGAGGGAACATGAGGGAACACCCCCCTGAGGGAAATGGGATGAAACCTCGCAGGATCTCCTAGGAAGCAACACCCAAACTTACTGGTGGCTCGGTAGATCAAACGCCTACTGGAGATCATGTTGCCAAGTAGATCAAGTAATTTGTTGTCCAACAACTAACAACCGAGTCATTTTCTAACCCCCAAAGTTTGCGATTTAAATGCCAGCATTCTGTTGGTGATGTCCCCCATTTGGTGGTGCGACTCCCCATGTTCTCTTGCGACAGCTGGTAGGCCCAAAAGCGTCCGATGTCCAGGTCCGACAGCCAAGGATCTTGAAGCTTCTTCACAGTGAGCTCCAAACCAGGACTCAAATACACGAAATCTCCCAGCAGCCCAGGGCATTGTGGCCCTGTGGTGTTCATGCGATACTTCCTGGGGAGCTACGTGCCGCTGGTGACGTGCATAGTGCAGGGAAATCTGACATTTTCGGACTAATCCCAGCCTTTTTTGAACTTACCTGGGGCATTTTGCAAGACTTTGCAAGAGTTCTTTGGGTGCTTTGGCTTGGACTTTTGAAGGGACTTTCTGGCTGGACTCTCCAGGGAAATTTTGGGGCAGCTCCCATGGGATTTCTTCAGTTTTAGAAGGTCGGGCTTCGAGCATGCTGAGCGTTGCTGCGCCAAGATTCACTTTGCTCACAGGCTGACCATCAGCAGTTTGACCCTGCCAGAACCGGTCCACCATATATACTGCCTGAATTGCGAAGTTAGCGGACCAATCAACTCATGTGCAGCTCTCAAATTGGTAATGCCAAAACATTCTTAAGGTACTGCATTTCAGATGTCTCGCTCCATCTGATTGCGCATACCGTGTCATTCCCAGCCTGTTTTTCATGCAGTTGTGAGGCTGCTTCAATGAATTCTAAGGGCTGCTGCAAGAACTTCACATCCTCAGCACGGCCGCAGACTAGTTCAGGTCTTTGATCCCATAGAATTTGTCGTGAAACAGTGGGTAAGCATCTAAATTCTGTGCCTCCAAGATCGGAAAGTTCACGCCACTGGTACCATGATCTGTATGAATAATAAACGAACCACCAGACATTGAAATACCGCCCGCAAATTCCCTGGGTCGCACTTTGCCATAGGACTTTCCATCCCCCCAACCCAGATTGGGCTCCAAAATCGGCGTTGCGCCCAGTCACAGTGCCCAGCAGCAGCCGACCCTTTTGTGGATCCAGGTGATCACAATCCGCCAGGGTGCGACGGACGGAGGCCAAGTTGCGGTCATCGAATTCGCTCTTGTTGAAGGGGGCCATTCCTGAAATTCCCCAAGATCTTTCCAAGAACTTCCCAGCTTGGGGATTTCATGGGAAACTCATAGGGATAAAAAATATCATACAAATCCCAACATTTCGTTCTTCTTTGATATTCTTTGGGGGATTCATTCCATCAAAGGCCAAGAAAAACCGGGATTTTATGGGGAAATCATTGATTATAGTGGGACAAATAATATCAAATAACCAACAACATGATAGTTGATGGAAACATCATGGAACAATTTGCAGGGCCATGTATGCAGAAAAAAACACATGGTTTTCCTATTTAAAAATCCCCTCAAAACTTATTCTGGGATCATAGGCTTCGTTGAAACATTGGCAACCAAGCTAGTTTGTTTTCTTTGGCTCATTGAAATCTGCAGGTTTAAACATGAAAGGACAACAGTTGTTTTTCAAACAATGCATGGATTTTCTTCGGTCTTCATGGGTTTTGCTGGGAAGCAATTCTGCCGATCAATCTTATGCCTGGAAGTGTGCCCTCAAGGTACTCCGTAGTTAGTCTAAAAGGTCCAACATAATGGCAATGCCATCTGAGCTGGAAAAGATGGGCTGTCTCTGCCACTGTGGGCAAATCCTGAGACTAGAGAATGTTTTTGCATACACGTGTGAATATATGTATATATATATATATTATATGTATATATATAATATCATATTCCAAGTTTCCACCTAGCTGGTCTATCACATGATTTGACATGTCAAAGATGTTATCAGACCATAGAGTCTGAGCAGCAAACTAGGAGCCAATGATCCAGCAAAACATACAAAAGCACTTTCTAGAATTTCCAAACCAAAGCTGATAAAATCAGCAACACCCAGCAAAGTTTCGCATCATGTCTTTTGGATCCATATCCAAGTTCACCAGGTGATAGCGATGCGATGGGAAACCGTGAAAGACCTCCGTCGCATAGTTGTGGGTGTGATTGTCCTCAGCTGCTCATTTACTGTACTCTTCACACAATGCGAACGGTGGGCTGTGTCGGCCATTCCGAGCCAAGCTTCTGTGTAGACCACATATTCAGGGGCATATCCAAAGACCTGATTTCCTGCGACAGCATGGCTCTGGTGAAAAACTGCAAAGCCCGTGTCGCCAGCTGTACAAAGCCTGGCCTATGAGAGCAGAGGCTAAGTTCTTCTCCGACCAGCAAAGGGAGTTCTTCAAGAAGGGCAGCTGAGTACCTTAATTGTTGGTGGTTGAAAAAGCCACACATATCTGAACCCACTAATCAAGGTGGTAAACTAATGACGAGGCTTCCGCAAGAACATGTTTATATGACATTGAAGTAGCTGTGAACGTTGGAAGTAGCTGTGAACGACGGAAGAAGTGTGCTGAATCTTGAAACGTCTTGAAATATCTTGAACCTACTCAAAAAAAACATCTAAAAACTGCACTGCAAAATCTTCACCGGCGCCTAAAAGGCCGTTCGTGTCATTCGTTGGCTGCAGAAGGCTAAAGCGCACTTGAATGGATCCTTGAGCGCGTGGCTGGACCAAGTGGTCGCTGGGTTTACCCAACCGTTCGATACCAAGGCAAGTGATCCCATGCTAAGATCAAGCACGGCCCAGAAACCATGTGTAGTAGGGGATTTACACATACTATCACTATCATCATCTATTAAACTATACAACAAATCATGCCATCCCCCCAATATTGACATATTTACTAACCCAATCATCAGATTATATACCATTTGTTCTACTATTTACTAACCAGCCAAAAGGGGTTTTCTCCCATCGCCCCAATATGAAACACCCCCAGAGTCACCATGGTGGACGTAGGGGGATGGGATACATGTCAACTTGAGCTTCATCTTCTTGAGTCACGAGTGATTTCCCTTGCCTCTGCTTTCGACCTTCAATATTATCAGCAGGCCTAAAGCCAGGAGAAATTGTAGTTAAACGGAACCCAAAAACCATTGTCCTGCCGATGTCCTGCCTCAACTTCCTCTCGCGAAGAGAACATCAACATCCCATGGAAAAACGACGAGCTTTGCTAAGTTCACAAACCCAGCATCGAATCTCTGGCAGAAACTGTGTGATTTCAGATCTCACCAAGCTCCGGGATTCATAGCTGGATTTCACAGCCACCTGTGCGAAGTGTTTCTGTCGACTGTAGGCTGCTGCAGTGATGAAGAACGCAGCGAACGCAGCGCTCCACATCGGCCTTGCTACGACGTGACACATGCGGATTGCCACGTTGGTATATGTCATTTTGCATACAGTATCACATAAGGTACCTGGAATATCCTGGAATGGGATTGCTACATGGATTCATGTTCTCATTTTATTACATATTCTGCTCATTATCATCTAAGAATCAAGTATAGGATGATGAATTACCCAGAGTCTTTCATTTCGTACACTTGATGATGCTTCTGGGAAGTTGCGCCACTATAGTGATGCGTTTGGTCTGGGCTATGCCCTACTCCAATGGCGCTTTCAGCCTTTCCATGTACCTTTCGCACTGGATGGACATGCACGAATGAGTCATGCAGTTTTTCATATCTTTCCTCACTTTCACTTTGCGATTTGGAGTTGAACTTTTTACTTTAAAGCACATGCCACTGCACCCCACAACATCCCGCAACTGTGTTTGCCAATCTTTTTTGACGTATCGAGGAAGCACTGGTAAGCAAACTGCTGCTATTGATGTCGGTTCAAGAAAAATGGAGATTTGTAGTGGAACGATCAAACGATCCAACAGTAGCTAGAGGGTTGGTTCATGCAAAACAAATGCTCAGGGTGCTGCGATTGCAACCCACCTGTTTTGATGGTGCGTCTGTGGGCCACATATGGGTTTGCCTTAAAATAGGGTACACCAAAATTCTTAGTTGTATAATCATTTTCACCACTAAAACGACAATTTTGAGGCACGAGTACAGTATACTCAGGACTGCCCATTTTCAGAGGTGATATGGGTTTGTCTGAAAAAAACGGATGTGCGGATTCCAATGGGAATTCACATGGACGATCATTCTTTTCCTGGGGAAAAGTGGCCATTTCGGAGTATACCCCATTTTGAGACATGCCAATAACAGCCCACAATCCATCCTTCAACGAAGGCCAAGCTTCTGATGGAGCGCCACACTGCTGCGGCTGGGCCTAGTTCAAGCTGATCGCAGCTGCGGTCTGAGCAAGGCACTGCTGATGTCATCTGATGGTGGATGGGTGCAAACATGGTGACCAATGGGCAGATAAAAGAATCAACAAGCAAATCAATGGATCGGTTTATAGTGGGAAAAATCTCCAGGGAACCATGGTTTCTACCCCCAAGTGTAGGGCTTTCCTGTAAATGTTTTCAGCATCCAATACTGGGAGTTAGTGGGAGTAAATGGTCCCAGTTTCGCCTTTTTTCCCAAGGCGTTGCACCCTAACTGCGCCGTGTTTCACGGCGCAGTCTGGGTGGACGAAACGAATGGCGTTGCCGCTTCAAGCGGCACTGATGGAGAACACCCTGCGGCAGAGGGCCAAGGGGCACCTGCGACTACGAGAAAACCTGTGACTTCAAGCTATATATATATATAATATAGCAATATCAAAGGATAACTATCATATATATATATATATATATATATCATTGCTTCACTCACTTTTGTCTGAGTGCCGCGTGGTTGCTATTGACTGAGGCGTGTACTTAGTCACACCTCTACAGGAACAGAACTGGAAAAATNATATCATTGCTTCACTCACTTTTGTCTGAGTGCCGCGTGGTTGCTATTGACTGAGGCGTGTACTTAGTCACACCTCTACAGGAACAGAACTGGAAAAATCGCCCATACATGGTTAGGTTTTGACCTATCAGTCAACTCAACTTTCAGTTGGTAAGAACCAAAAATCGAAAACAAATTACCATGCAAACCTTAAAGAAGGTATCTTAGCCTTAAGGAAGGCCTCAGTCANAGTCAACTCAACTTTCAGTTGGTAAGAACCAAAAATCGAAAACAAATTACCATGCAAACCTTAAAGAAGGTATCTTAGCCTTAAGGAAGGCCTCAGTCACGAAGCTTCAAGAAGAAGTGACGGAAGGAAAAGGTTCAAGAACCGACCCTCAAAGAAAGAAGAAGGAACTCATCACAAAGGATGGTAAAGAGGGCAAGGTAGTGGGGGGGAGAGTAAAGGCTGCAGATGCCGTAACAATGATATATCATCGTTATTCACTCCCCCTTACATGATATTTCAGGGTACGTTCTGTACNGATGCCGTAACAATGATATATCATCGTTATTCACTCCCCCTTACATGATATTTCAGGGTACGTTCTGTACCACTCAAATTAATATCATTGCTTCACTCACTTTTGTCTGAGTGCCGCGTGGTTGCTATTGACTGAGGCGTGTACTTAGTCACACCTCTACAGGAACAGAACTGGAAAAAT
>BGPT01003939.1:5529-15668 GCA_003297045.1 Symbiodinium sp. clade C Y103
TATCCATCTATCTATTTAGGTGTTCATCTATCTACCTGTCTCTCTACAGGACCCCCCAAAGAGGGGGGTCGGCGGCACCGGGGCGCTAGCCCATTCTATTAGTGGAGGAGACCAAATGCGGACAGGGAATTGCACTACTTGTGGGCTGGCACGACGACTTTCTTGATCAACGCCGACAACCTTTCTGACAACGAGTACAGCCCTGGAACGCCACTTCCTGGAGATCACCATCTAACTGCTTGGAAATTGGTTGGATTTGGCGAAGGGCGATATTTGGTTTGACTTGACCGATGGCTTCGTAAGTTTCTCTTTACTTCACCGACGAACACACAGATGCAAATGCTGCAAATTTCCGTTCTTGTTTCACTTCCGCCAGCGCCCCAAAGAGGCCTCGTCGCACGGGGTTCAGGCATGAAATGAAATGAAACCATGTAGAGTTTCAGGTAAGGTGCTGTTTGACACATATGGTTTCATTTAGGATGTCACTTAGGGTTTCATATAGGATTTCATTAAGGGGTCAAATTGGATTTCATTAAGGGGTCAAATTGGATTTCATCTAGGGCTCGTCTGGTGTTTCACTCACGATTTCTTTGGAGGTTTATTAAGGTCTCCTTAGCGGTTCATCTACGATCTCAGTTAGCGTTCATCGAGTTTCGTTAGAATGGTATTAGGGTTCAGGGTACGGTGCATGCAAGGGTTTCCGCTAGAGTTTCCGTAGGGTTTTAGTAGCTTTCCTTCACGAATTCATTATTGAGTTTCATATAAGGTTTCATGTAGGGTGTTAATTTGGGTTTCGTATATGCTCTCATTTAAGATGCCATTTGGGGTGTCATATAGGGTTTCCTTGAAGGTTTCGTTTAAGGTTTCGTCTAGGGTTCGTCTCCGGCTGCATTCAGGGTTCATTTAACGTTTCATTTAAGGTTTCATTGACCGTGTCTGTACAGTTTCATTAAGGATACAGACAGGAGACAATGAAGCAAAAGAATAAGAAAAGGAAAGAGCCAGTAAAGAAAAGAAGCTGAGGAGCAAGAAGAAGTACAGCAGCAAAAAGGCATAATTGCCCAAAAAAAAAGGCACAGAAGCAGAAACGCTGAAAAAACAGAGCAGCAGGAAAAATGAAAAGCGGAAAAGCAAACAAACACAAAAACAGAAAAGCAGAGCAGGAAGCAGAAAAGCAGAGAAGCAGAAAAACAAAAACAAAAAGCAGAGAAGGAGAAAAGCACAAAAGCAGAGAAGCGGAGAACCAGGAGACCAAAAAAAATAACAAAATCTGTCACAAAAAAAAGGGATCCTCCATATTGGAGCATCCATGTGTAGGAGGTGTCTGGAGGGGGGACCGTCCTGGTGTGGTTCGCTAGTTTGGCTGTAACGATAACCGGGGACCGCGTCAAATACCATCCATTGTTCCAGATTTTGTTGAGTTAAGAGGTGCCGGCGTCCAATTGTGCGTTGGAGAGGACTTTATGGCAGCTGTAACCAGGGTTCCCCATCATCGTTTTTCTTTTTGAATTGGATATGGTCTGAAACAATGTGACCTAATAAGCCCTGCTCTCTTCACTGCCGCCATTAAAACGGCAGTACGCAAATGGAAACATAAATTGTCACATCACAGTCTTAAACGTGGAGCCGATGCAAGGCTCACGAAGATTCGCGATGCCGATGATGTCAGTCTCTATGCTCCGGCAATGGATGTTTTGACCCAAATAATGGTTACAATTGGGTCCTTAAACACTGTTGGAAACCATTTTGCATGCGGAAATTAGCAAGAATTGGTACTAAAGTTTCACGACACGTGCCGAGATAGGTACTTGGGCAGGACTTTCATTGAAGATGTGAGATGGAGAACCGAAGTTGAAGTTGCTGATCGGGTGAAAATAAATTTGTCCACCTTTCATGAGCACAGCATGATTTTGCCAAGCAACGATTTTGTTCAAAACTGCGAGTGACGTATTTCGATGCACATTTTTTTCCATCATTCTTTTCGGATTGGCGTGTTTGCCCTTGACACATTTTTCAGGCTCAAAATTAAAAACTGTGCAGCGCTGGATGCTTCGATCAATTGTCGGGGGGGTGGCTGCGAACACACATGCTTTAAGGGACACCATGACGCGCCAAACAAAAAAATGTCATCGTTTTCATATTGTGAGTTGGTGGTGGGGTGATGCGGTGCCTGAATCGAAGTTCGGATATTCTTTCCATATCGCTAGTTGCCGAATGGCGTGGCCCGCTTCTTCCACACAGCAGCACCTCAGCAAGAACTATTTTTTAAAACCCTGTTCCGCAGCCACAGCAAACATTGCCCGCAATTTGCAAAGATGTGGTTTCACTGAAATTGAACAACATTCGTGGTTGCTATTTGTTAGAACTAATTTGTGGTGGGCCGCGGTGTTTTTGTGTATTTTATATTGAAGCACTGGTAATCAAAGTTTTTTCACATCCCGTGCCCGTGTCCTTCAAAAAACGAAATCCGTTTTGTGACTCGAACGGGCGAGCAGCAAAAACGCATGTATGCATAAATTGATGCAGGAATGCATTAATACGTAATTGATTGAATCCATGAATGGATGAATGAATGGATCGATCATCAAATGACGGAGTGAAGGAAAGCATGAATGCATGCACTTATGTAGGTATGTACGTTTGCACGTACGTACGTGCATATGTCGGTATTGTACGCATTCACATATCGCTTCACGTCATCAGCATTGACAATGACACGAATATGGCGATCACAAACAACCCTCTACTAAATAGACAGCCTGAAAATGGAAAGAAATCGAAACATAATTAGATTCGATTTACTAAACATGTGGGAAAAGGCGGAGGGTTCACAGTAAATAGGCCCTCTGACGCACGGATGGCATGTAGCATCTTTGCGATGGTGAATTTATGTTTGGCCAGACGGTATCCAACAAGTTTTACTGCTCGGGCAGCTCAAGGTTGCAATTTTGGCCACCGAATCCTCTTGAACCTGTTGCGCCCGAAATTTTAGGTACTTTTGCGAGGCCCCGGACGGTTTTTGCTTGCTTCCGCTCTGCGGGTCTCGAGCGCGCAGCCTCGCAAAGAATTACTTTCAACGCGCAAGTTCCCACAAGATGAGCGGCCCATTCTCCCACTTTCCAAGCGTATGGTTTACTACCACGCCGCCTTGTTCTTTTCTTCCACTGTTTCCATGTCGTGTATGTAATGTAGCAAATGTGCCACTTTTCGCGAGTTTTTTGGAGGTTGACACGTCGATTAGCATGACCGGCCTAGGACCTGCGTAGCAGGCGTCGCACTTACCCCAGGTGGCTGACAACCTGGCATACGAGGATCATGGTGACACGTGTTTTGGCGCGGCATTCGTCGTGACAAACGCAATGATTGCTGAATGTGGGGGATGATGTGACAAGGTGATCTGGTTTTGTAAAACTATTTTTCCGCCAGTTTTCGAAGAGATGATGATTCCATATGGCACATATGGCATTTCGGATGCCTCGGGTTCAGCCCCCACCACCCGCAATAATTCGTTGACTTCGACAAGCGAGTCTTGAAAGTTTTCTGGGACACCGCTTTGACACCTTCAACCAAGTTGCTTTTGGTGCACGCCGTGCTTGGTGAAAACCTACTTTGCGTTCGCATAACCAACTCATGAGTTTCCGCGTGTCGGATCGCTGTCGTTGGTCCGAATTCTGATCTTTGCTGACCCTCAGGGATCCTGGTAAGGATTGTTTTTTTTGGTTTGTCGGGGGCATTTTTTTTGACGATTTTGCAAGGGATTCATGACGCAACCCTTGAAAAGCCGCAATATGGAAGTCTTACCCCAAGTCTTGTGGAAGTGGTTGTGACTACATGTTGTGCCGATCCTGGTGCAATTTTAATGTAAAGTTTGAAAATGCTCTGTATGGTTTTCTTAAGAAAGTCCAGCTGGAATATATCGTCTCCTTTTTTGAAACATATTCTGTGTGGAAAGCCGTCCATGTCCTGGTATGGGCGAATTCTGGTGAGAAATTCTGACGACTTGTGTGACAGAAAAAACCCTGCTGCAGCTACGCCGCTGTCTGGCTTAGCCTGTCACTGTTCCATAGCTACTGTTGCATATCCAATGCACTGAAGTCCTGCCCCCTACATTGTTTGGGTCCTAGGCGGGTGTCATTTTTTGTTTGACCGCGCAAAAGGTATCCGAATGAGCACTCGCAATTATTGCGGCAAATGCGAACAAACAAATGTCAATGCTGCAGGGTATCCCGCACTTTCTGGATGGATTCAGATACCGACACAGCCGCATCTCTACGATGCATTCGCCGACGCTACAAAGTACATACGGGTCGTCCCATGCTCACCCAAGTTTGGTGTTGGATACAATGTTTGCCAAAAAACAGTCGGTGCGAATAATCAATTTACAAATGTCTAAAGTTTTTGATCGTGTGAGGTGGCAAGACCCCAAACAAAAAAATGTGAATTGCACAGAACGCGCAAAGAGGTTTTCAACAGGTCATGGCGAAACAGTTTACATGGACGTTATTCTTCCCCAGGGCAACTGTTGCATGTTGGCAGGGGTACTGGCACAAACCATAAGGTTGATATAAACACTGGTGTGAGACAAGATGCCTTTCCCGAAAGCTTCTGCGAAGGCATTTTCTTAAAAAACAGCTACTCAACTCATTTACATAACATTTCCTACCTTCGTTACATCTCCCACGTCATCTACATCAATTTCATCCACATCACATACATGTCACACAAATCATATACATCATCTACATCATCTACATCAAAGTCATTGTACAGAGTCACTTTTCATCAACATCATATTTCATCTACATAACATCGCCCACTCTCTCTCTCTCTCTCTCTCTCTCTAAATCTGCCACGTCATCATACGTCATCTACATCAACTATATCACAGTCTCATACAAATCATGCACATCATCTACATCATCTATGTTACACAAGAATTGTTACACAGGAGCTGTTACACAGGAGTTCTTACCCAGGAGCTAAGACTCAGGAGCTACCACCCAGGAGTTAAGACTCAGGAGTTATCACGCAAGAGTTAAAACTCAGGAGTTCCACTGCTACCCAAAAACTCCTACTTCTCAACTGTTTCTAAATTTTTTCTTGGGGCGTGGCAGGCAAAATCCCGTTTACGAAACGCAACCCTTCCCGCATTTCATGCGTGTTGGACGTCTGGCGACACGTGAGTCCGAAGGTGTCCGGATGAACCCTTTCCCGCGCTTCGTGCGTATCAGACTAAACGTGTGGCGACATGCGACTCTTTAGTTTGTACTTTCGACCGTCTGCGGGGATCCTGCGCGTCGGATGCACGAACGTGTGGTGAGATGCGCATTGTCTACTGCGAAGAGCAACCTTTTCGCACCAAATGAAGGTCGAAACGAAAAAACTACGAGACAATTGCGATTTTGACATCGCAGACGTTTGAATAAAACCCTTTCCACACAAACCTGTGGTAAAATGCGAATTTTGAGTTTGTCCCTGCGACACTCTGCGAGGGTCCTGCATGTCGGGCGCACAAACGTGTGGTGAAATGCGAATTTTGAGTTTGTCCCTGCGACACTCTGCGAGGGTCCTGCATGTCGGGCGCACAAACGTGTGGTGAAATGCGAATTTTGTACTGCGAAGAGCAAATTGTTCGAACGAAATGAAGGTCGAAGTGCGTTTTGAAATCTCAGACGTAAGTTTTTCGCACGACATGAAAGTCGAAACGAAAAAACTACGAGATAATTGCGATTTTGACATCGCAGACGTTTGGATGAACCCTTTCCGCACAAACCTGTAGTAAAATGCGAATTTTGAGTTTGTCCCTGCGACACTTTGCGAGGATCGTGCATGTCGGGCGCACAAACGTGTGGTGAAATGNAAACCTGTAGTAAAATGCGAATTTTGAGTTTGTCCCTGCGACACTTTGCGAGGATCGTGCATGTCGGGCGCACAAACGTGTGGTGAAATGCGAATTTTGTACTGCGAAGAGCAAATTGTTCGAAAGAAATGAAGGTCGAAGTGCGTTTTGAAATCTCAGACGTAAGTTTTTCGCACGACATGAAAGTCGAAACGAAAAAACTACGGGATAATTGCGATTTTGACATCGCAGACGTTTGGATGAACCTTTTCCGCACAAACCTGTAGTAAAATGCGAATTTTGAGTTTGTCCCTGCGACACTTTGCGAGGATCGTGCATGTCGGGCGCACAAACGTGTGGTGAAATGCGAATTTTGCACTGCGAAGAGCAAGCGTTTCGATCGAAATGAAAGTCGAAATGCGTTTTGAAATATCAGACGTAAGCTTTTCGCGCGACATGAAGGTCGAAGTGGAAAAAATTGACGTAATATTGCGCTTTTGCAATAATCTCAGAGGCAAACCTTTCGCACGAAAGTTTCTGCGTGTAAAAGCTGCTTTGTGTAAAGACTTCTCTGTCGAAAAGTTTGTCTGTGTAACCGCGTCTGTGTGTGTAAAAGTTTCTCTGCGCAAAAGGTTTTCTGTGTCAGCGTTCTGTGCGAAAAAGTTTCTTTGTGTCAAAGCTTCTGTGTGTAAAAGCTTCTGTGTGTAAAAAGTTTTCTGTGGAAAAACTGTTTTGCGCAACTGTTCAAAAGCTGCTATTTGTAAAATCTTCTGTGTAAAAGCATCTGTGTGTACAGGGTTCTCTGTGTCAAAGCTTCTGTGTGTAAAAGTTTCTCTGCGTCAAAGTTTCTGTGTGCAAAAGCCTTTCTGTGTAAAGACTTCTGTCTGCACCAGTAGTACTGCACAAGGCGGTGGCGGAAGTTTCAAAGATAGGAAACCTATGGGAGAAGTTGGTTGTTGTGAGTCATGGATGGCAGAGCGAGCCCACTGATGGACCGACAAGTGGTCGGAGGCAGCGCAGTGTAGTTGCGATGTATTTGTAATATTGTAGTGGTAATGGAAATGGCAGTGGTAGTTGTCATGTAGTTGTAGTTGTAACGCAAAGTAGTCTTAGTTGTTGTTGTAGTTGGTAGTGGAAGTGGTAGTTGTGGTTGTGGTTGTAGTGATAGTCTAATGTAGTGTGAGTGTAGCGTAGCGTAGTGTAATGTAAAGTAATGTACTGTAGCGTATTGTAGCGTGGTGTGGTGTGGTTGTAGTGCAATGTAATGTAATGTAGTGTGGTGTAATGTAGTGTAATGTAGCGTCGTGTAATGTAGGGTAGTGTGGTTGTAGTGTGGTGTAACGTAATGTAGTGGTTGTTGTAGTAATGACGGGCCTAGGGTAGTGTAGTGTCATGTACTGTAGTTGTAGTTGTAGTTGTAGCGTAGCGTAGCGTGTGTAGTCTAATGTGGTGGTATTTGTAATGTAGTGTAGTGTAATGTAGTTGTAGTGTAATGTTCCGAAACGAAGCAATTCTGCCAGACTTCCTCAACTTTCAAAAGTGACAATATCAAAAACGCAGCAATACTCGGAGAGAATTAAAAAAACCATGGAAAGTTGAATGCAGAGCTGACCGCCTCGTACCAATGCGTTTTGCGATTTTTCCATGCCATGTTGTTACTAAAGTACTGCGCCTGCCACGAAAAAGTGAAGCCAGGTCATACGAAGTGCTGCACCTGTCACGCAAAATCATCCTAGCAAACCTGAAGATCTGGTGCTCGAAAATGCAACCCCTCTCAGGGAATCAGCGCCCTGACCTCTGAACATGTCTGCTCGATATGTCTTGTGTACTGCGCTCGCCACGCGAAATGCATCTTTGCAGATCTTCTTCAAATGTCCGGCGCCTGCCATCGTTTTTGAAAATGCTGCAAACCCCACACGTTTGACTCGTTATTGACAAGGTGCAGAATCCATTGCGCCTGCAACACTAAACCACCTCTGAACGTGCAAAAATGCTCCGAACCTTCCACTTATTCACAATTTTGACTTCCAAATGGGCTTCGCGCCACAGCGGCGTCCATTTTTTCGACATCGCAACATCCAAGTGCTCTGGACTTGAAGCGTTTTGTATTTGCTTACTTCCAAATGTGCTTCGCGCATCCCCCTGGCTATTTACCAGGTGACGTTGAGGCCCTCATTTTGTAAGGGTCCCGGGTTAGCTCCTTACAGAATGTCATGGCTTCTAGTTTATAAAATGGGTGGTGGTGGTACATGTGCCTGATTCCCCACGAAACACCGATGCACCACAAAAAAAAGAAAAACGAGTGCCTACAAAATGCTTGCCCTAACCTCATTTCTCGGGTCCCAAACCCAGGCATTTTGAAAAAATAAGATGGCTTGGTTGGACAAAATCCTAACTCGTACATACCCTATACTCCCCGGGAAACATTGCGCCCTTTTTCTCCCAGTCCCCAAAGCTTTGGTAGCACCCATCATCACGAGGCTTTCATCCTAATCTCCTATGTTGTGTTCAACTTTTCTTTCCAAGTTTTGTGGACTTTTTCCTCTGACAAGCTGGGAAACAAAACCGCACTACAGGTCATCAAATTTTTTTATCAAACCAAAAATCTGGCTTGATCCTTTGGTCAGAGCCTTCAAATGGCTTGGGGCTAAAGGGACTGCAGTCTACAGAAGGTGGGTGTGGAACAACCTTTGCTACAAAATGGGTTGGGTGGAAGACTTGTATTTAGGTGTATTTAGATGCGTTTAGATGATTTTAGATGTGTTTCGATGGGTTTAAATAGGTTTGCTTCATCTTGTTGCCAAAAAAATATGCAGATGCTGGGGCTAGGTATTTGCGGAAAGCAGCCAAGGCAATTTGTAAGAATGGTTTAATTGGAGATGCGCACATTCTTACAAATTGCCGTGGCTGCCCTCTGCAAATACATGGTCCCAGTATCTGCGTATTTTGTTGGGACCGAGATGAAGAAAATAAATGCATCTAAATATATCTAAACATGTCTAAACCTATCTAAACACATCTTAAACCATTTAAGCACATGTAAATACACATGAATAATTAAATACAAGTCTTCCACCCAACACATTTTGTAGCAAAGTTTGTTCCACACCCACCTTCTGCAGACTGCAGTCCCTTTAGGACCAAGCCCTTCCAAGGCTCTGACCAAAGGATGAAATTGGAGACGCGCACATTCTTACAAATTGCCATGGCTGCCTTCTGCAAATACATGGCCCCAGTATCTCCGTATTTTTTTGGGACGGAGATGAAGAAAATAAATGCGTCTAAATATATCTAAACATGTCTAAACCTACAACCAGATGTGTTGGGAACCTATAGATGGCGCAAATACCCCTGTGTTCAAAAAACATATAGATGGCTCAATTCAAGAATCCGCTCCATCTATTTTCACGGTGGAGTATCTAAACGCATCTTAAACCATCTAAACACATCTAAGCGCATACAAATACAAGTGTTCCACCCAATCCATTTTGTAGCATATTTTGTTCCACACTTGTTGGACCACACAGTGTTTCATCCATCCTGTGCAATTTTCACACAATATTTCATCCAACCTTTTCTGGTTGATTGGCCCCCATAGTGTCTTGCTAGCTCTTGGCACTTCAAGGATTGAAACCAAAAAAAAAGAAAGGAAAAAAAAACATGGTTCCTGGGCAAGGGCAAAATTTCAACACCATCCCATGCACTGCCTGAAATGGGCCCCAAAAGATGTTACAGAATGACTGCCCCGACGTCATTTTGTAAAGCACATTGGCCAAAGTTTTCTCTTACAAAATGGCTCGCCCACCCGAAAGTAGGCCTGCTGCAAGATGGCAGGATTCACTGGGCACAAGTCGTTACAAAATGGCCTTTTTGTTTACAAAATGGCCCCTTCTCAGGGACTCAAGGCCAGCCATTTCGTAAGNTGGGCACAAGTCGTTACAAAATGGCCTTTTTGTTTACAAAATGGCCCCTTCTCAGGGACTCAAGGCCAGCCATTTCGTAAGGGAAATGGACACGGGGATCTTCGCGCCACAACAGGGTCCACTTTTTCGACATCTCAACTGCCAAAAGCGCCTCGGACGTGAGGTGTTTTGCACGTTTTGACTTCCAAATGTGCTTCGCGCCGCAGCGCCGTGCACTTTTTTCTCAACTTCCAAAAGCGCCGAACATGTGGTGATTTTGCATTTTGACTTGCAAATGTGGTGAAGACAAGGCCGCATCCATGTCGTGACAAGATCTCACAGAGCACTAGGAGACAGAGTGGGAGACAGAGTGGGAGACAAAGTGGGAGACAAGGTGG
>BGPT01003940.1:0-15127 GCA_003297045.1 Symbiodinium sp. clade C Y103
CAAACATGCTAAAATGGAGCAAATGCCATTCAAAATGGAATGCAAACCTGCTATAAAAAATGGAAGGTGAACATGGCCAAATGTGACAAATCCCATACATAATGGAAGGTGAACATGCCCACATGTAGCAAATCCCAAGTAAAATGGAAGGTGAANAACATGCCCAAATGTGGCAAATACCATACATAATGGAAGGTGAACATGCCCACATGTAGCAAATCCCAAGTAAAATGGAAGGTGAACATGCCCAAATGTTGCAAATACCATGCAAAATGGCAAATTCAAGTTCAAAACCATTGCAAACACAAGGCAAATGGTACCAGCCAAGAAATCCAAAAAAAAATCCTAAACTTGTNAACCATTGCAAACACAAGGCAAATGGTACCAGCCAAGAAATCCAAAAAAAAATCCTAAACTTGTTGCAAAAAAAATTCCCAAAACTATTCCACACCCATTCCCATCCAGCACACGACCTCAAATAAATTCAAATAATCTCTTTGCTTCCAAGCTTTCAACAAAGTTTAAACAAAGTTTCAACAAGTTTCATCAAAGTTAGCAGAGTATATATATATATATATTCACACCTCAAACCTTGCGCAGGCCTGGAGGCTTCTTCCATGACTGGTCTTTCTGGACGCCTCTTTGCTGCATTGTGAGGGTGGGTGGGTCATTTAAAACAATTTTAAACATATTATAGAGTAACTTACTTAGTTGCCTTATCACACCTTATCATACCTTATCATACCTTATCAATCCTTATCACACCTTATATACCTTATCTACCTCAGCTTGATGGCCTGTATAAGTGGACAGAACGTGTGGACTTTTAGTCTTTGATAGGTTTATTCTTGGCGGGCCCTGGGCTCAAGCCCCCTCCGCAGTGGATAGCGCTCCGAGAGCTTGAGCAGTTTCTTTCTCAATGTAAAATGTAAAAATAGGTACGTTACATGAAAGCTGACACATGCGACTGCATGTGTGAGTGTTGCTGCCATGTGTGAGCTGAATTGCTGAAAACATTCCACATATTCGTATAGTCCCAGAGGTAAAATGAACAGTGCTAGGCATGAGAAGATGCAACAGGATAGCGTTGAAGGCAGCATTGAAGATAGCATCAACCATTGTCCAGCCTCGCTCAGGTTTGTGATTGCGCCTGGGCTTTTAATGGGGCAAACAGTCGGTGCTTTACAGTCTTGACATGGCTTTGTTAGTGGCAGACGGACTGCTCCCCAGGTTTTTCACAATCTCGGCGACACTATCATGAGCTTCTTGTGCTGCATAGTTTTGACAGGTTTTGAAGATCCTTTGGCCATTGGCACTGTTGCATGGATTGTTTCCTATGTAGATAGCAGCTGGATGATTTCTTTCACGTTTCTTTGACTCGTTTTGCATGGACTACAAGTTCCAAAATTGATAAAGTCTTGCAGAAGGTGCAGCTGTGGCCAAACAGTTTGATTCGGTTGTAAAAGCAATTTGTGCGGCACTTAGTCTGTCTGAAGTCTGAGATGGAGAGTTTTCTGAAGTCAGTGCCAAGCTCCGAGATTTGTTGCAAATTCATTGTGTATATGTTATAAATATCGAATCAGCATTGAGGTGGAGTTGTGGGAATCATTTTCCCGACTTGGGTCAGCGCCCAAAGCCACTGTCATTGAACTCCTTGCACGGAATTTTCCATTTTTTTGCGGTGATATCTAATATATTCTAATATCAAACCATATCAAATGTATATCGTAGGGCTGCAGGGAACCAGGGACACAAGCCAGACATTCAGGGAGTTCAGGGTTAGGTTTCAGCAGGTGCTCATATTTTGTGTGAGAAGTGCATCGTGTGCATCGTGTGCATCGTGTGCGTGTCACTTCATGACAGATCTGTATGATGCTTGAGCAGGCCACCACTGGCTTGGCTGTGATAGACTGGAAACTCAAAAAAGTCCTAGACGGCGCAAGTCCCTTTTCAAGTCTCTCAAAAAAGAAAACCGAACAGCAATATTCACAAAATGTTCACAGAAACAATCTTTACAGAAGCAATCTCAAACACCAACCACCTTACTCGGAAAGCCAGAGTCAGGCGCAAGACGTTTTCTCGAGGAAGTTGCAAGTCGCTCCATGTTGCTTTCAGGCTTTCAGGTAGGAAAAATATACCACGCGTGTCTTGTTTGTGCAATCAGTCCCATCGGCTGTCCATTTATATACGTAGTGTTCTCCATATGTCTTACGAACGTTTGAGTGAGCTGTTCTGTAGGGTGATGTCCTATGTGACCAGATCCAAATGCCCAAACTGCATCCTGCGCAAAGTAGCGAGGTTTTTCAAATAACGAAAGCACGGTGGCCAGCCTGGTGCAATGGTCACAGACCTGCTCGCAGGCGCCAGTCAAGTGGGCACAGACGGGTGCCAGCAAAAAAAGGCATGCAAACACAGCAAGAAAAGAGAACAGTTGAGCTTCCAGGGAAACATCAGCATTTAGAAAGAGTCAATAGTTACTATGGTTCAACAAATGCATCAATTGAATATACGCAGGAGAGACACCAACAAGGTAAAGCTTCAAACACTCTTTAAAACGAGAAATCTCCATGGTGCAAGTGCTTGGAGAACAGCCCAAAAAAGCAAACCAAAGGAACTACGTAGTTGCGTCGCGTACTACAGAATATTCTGAGACAAAAAGACCAACGCAAGGAAGGCCACAAAGAGTGCTAGGTACCGGTACCTTCTTGATCTTTCTTGTACTGGATGTTGGGTATGATGGGTATGACGGTATGACTACCAAAGACGAGACATGACTGTGGCTCGATATGGCTCGATGATTCCGTGAGGTGGTCAGCTATTTGGTTGGCTGGGAGGACTTGGATCCGAGAAGTTCAGCAGGCAGGGCAATGCTGGATGAAAACTGGGCGGCAGCAAGATTGAGCCAAAACATCCAGATGAGAATGAAATGACACCCATGCAGTATATTGCAGTATTACGCTACGCCCTACGCACACTTATTGCATCCACATCAAAGTAGCTAGATAGACGACAAAGAAATAAGCAAGCCAGCTCATTGAATCCGTTGAAGATTTATACATCAATGACAGAATTTACGTATGCACGAGACAGATGTGTGTATTTATAGGAGTACATGTGGACAAGATTAGATGTGAATGGGGTGTCCGGACCCTGAAAAGGTTGATAATTCTGCCTTGCTCAGTTGACGGGTGACCACGCTACTGGTAGTTTTTGACAGACTGTATTGGCAGTCGCAGACAAAGAAAGTTTTTTGGATTGTATTTGTCAATGGATTTGTCGAGGGCCAGATTTTAGCAGAAAGTTGACATATATTGCATCCCATTTCCGGTGCTACCTTGCCATCAGAGGGATACATAAAGCTGTCTCGTGAGGTCAGCTGAAGCTGACGGGCGGTATTGCTACTTGCCTACAATTACAATATATATATATATATATATTGTTAAAGTCAACCCCTTTGACTTGATTCTCCTCCTTGCCGTCGCCAGTTGGTTCCTCAGCCCTCCCACCCTTGAGCGGCGAGGAAGGCCGAATGATGCATCCCGATCAGCTTCGGGAAAATGACATGTCCACCATTTCCTCTGGAAACTAGGGAGTTTCACATACCTTCTCTTTTCCAAAACNCGAATGATGCATCCCGATCAGCTTCGGGAAAATGACATGTCCACCATTTCCTCTGGAAACTAGGGAGTTTCACATACCTTCTCTTTTCCAAAACTTGGGCTCTCAGCTTTTCTAAAGAAAATGGTGCGACCCGTCCAATGGAACGGCAAACGTGCAGCACCACGTGTTCCTGTCCAAAAATCTCTCTCTCGTTTCCCACCATTCACTAGGGTCTCCCGACAAGCAGATAAACACTTGATATCAATGGGACAACCAGTGACCCCGATGGGAACAAACCTATGAGACCTTGGAACCACATGGATTCTCTGCACTTGATTGCCCGGACCAAGACGCCAAAAATCTTGAGGTTCAGCTTTCTGTACAGCCAGATTCGTAGGTTCTGTTGATTCGGAGCCTGTTGTCTTCTCAGGTTCCTTTGTCTCTGGTTCTTCCTTTTGATGGTCACGGATCCACTTTAAACGCTGACGACCATCTGCCCTTTGTTTCAAAACTTGGTCTTCATCAAACAAAGAGTATTTGCCAGTTCTCAAACATTCTCGTAAGGTTGAGGAGTCCATTGTTTTCGTAAGACAGTCCGCTAACATTGCCTGACTAGTCACCCACCGAACATCACAATTCGACTTCAACCTTTCCCTGATCAGCAAACACTCTATGGTGGTTCTATGCTCGCTGCAATTCGGAATTGCAGTCTTTGTCAGAATGTCGTACATTGATCGACAGTCAGTGACAACAGCAGCCTTCTTTTCCTTTTCCAACACCTCTTCGGGGCTACCCCACTCACAATCAGGATCCTGGGCCCATGCCCACAACATCCTAAGCCATAAAAGACGATCCACAGTGTTACTTAGGGCGGCTGCTTCTGCACTTAGCGTCGACCGAACCACTCTTGGAACTTTCTTGCTCGACCAAGCAATTGGTGCCACTACTGCTTTCTGGTTTTGCAACAACTCAGGAGTTGTCACAAAGATCAACGTCCCCTGATGTGCCGTGCTCTGCTTGCTAGACATGAAACTTGCATCAGAGAAAGCACAAAGTGTCACCTGATCCGGGGCAATTAGTAGCACCATCAGTGATACCGGATGGGTCTTTGCTTCATGCAAGATCCGATTGCATTGGATCAAATCGGCTACAGTGGCTTTTGTGACAGCAGATTGAATTTCACCGACCTTTGCGCTTATGTCTGGTCTGGTGTGTACACTGGCATATTGGAGGGCTCCAATCAGGCTCCTAAGGGCCTTCCGTTCAGGTTCCGAGACCAAACTTTCGGGATTACTTCGCCTTTCTTTGGGGATGCTTATGGGCTCTATCTTCTCAATATATCCCTTCTGATCATACTCAATACTCCCATCATCCCATTGCTTAAAGTGAATCCCCGTGTACTTGAATTCTCCGGTCTCAAATGACCCGAACTTGAAACGTTTTTCAACCCTTTCCAACATTGCCATAAATTTGGGGGAACCACCACCAATCCCATCATCGACATGAACCCCGAGGCAGCCGTGAGGAACATAATTGCCCTTTTCATCTTTCTCCCCATAGGTGAACACACAAGGATCCAAAGGACATTGACGACAACCCTGTTTCAACAACTCATCCCGAAACTCACAAAACCAAAGATAAGGGGCATCTACCCTTCCATATGCCCCACCGTTTAATGCTACTTGTTCACCTTCCCCCACAGCTAGAGCCTCCCGGATTTCATCCGGAGGGTGTATGCCAAGTTGTCGGCCATCACCACGCCCATGCAGAAATGCTGTACTGACATCAAAGGATATCAGTGGCCACTTTCTACTGCTCACCTGTTGGAGCACTGTCTGGCGACCATCTTTGGAAAGAGTTGGACTATCATTTTTGATCGTACTCAAATCAGGGTCTTCATAGCCAATGATGACCAGCCGTGCCTTTGCACGTTTCCCATTGAGTGCCAACTCTCCTGGAGGTTCGTCGCCATTGGCACCTTTCCAGGTTAACAGCCATCTACACCGCATGACCGCATGGTCTGGAATGCGGCCTTTTGCCACTTTCTGCACCGTTTTATGGTGCAACCATGCCCGAATTTCTTTATCCTTGGCCGCCGCAAAACGTAATTGGTCTTCTTCTCCAAGTTCTTTGAGACTGACCTCCACTCGTTTCTTTCGAAGTTCAGTTGCAAGCAACACAACTTCCTCAAAATCCGATGCTGCCAAAACTGATTCAACATTCGGTGGAGTAATGTCAATCTCCCACACTTGGTGTCCTGTGGATTCCCAGAAGTCCAGAGTGTCTCCAAACAGACAATTTTCCCCATCCCCATCATCAGATTCAATATGAACTCCCAAACCACCCAAATCACCCGGAACCGGAAAAACTTCATCACCAATATCATCACCAACCTCATCCAAACCATTTATATTATCATTTGCTTCTTCACCTTCCGGTTCTCCCACTGATGGGGAGTACCCTGAAGACGGTGGACATTCTGGTTGGACCGACCCACTCTCTCCATGGATGGCATCCTCGGGAGGAAGCTCTTCGGCTTCCAAGTCGAAGAAATCTTTTGCATGAATTTTCTGGAGCCAGGACTTGACTGGGTGCATGGCTTCTTCAGTTGCCTGTACAGCTTTCCACTCCCGGCTCGAGGCCGGACGCAATTGTTCGGGGCTTGCTCGCACCAGCTGATTCGCATGAACTAGCCACACAACCCTTTTGCTTTCCACTTGAACCACTCTTGCGGGTCCGTACCAACGTCCTCTCTCTCTCTCCTCATGTTACCCCCCTTACGTCTCCAGTACAAAACCCAATCCCCTTCCTCTAAAGGTTCTCTTAAGGGTCGTGCCCGACGGAGGAGAGCTCTCCTGAGCCTGTTGCAGTTGTCCGCCTCAATGAATGCACGTCTTGCGAGACTTCGTCTCTCAAGAGCTGCACGGAACTGTTCACTTTCCGGAGAGGCATCCGATGCCAATGCATGTGTGCCTTGTGTTGTATCCGATGTTATGGAAGCAGGTAAACGACGGGAAATCCCAAGGACAGCTTGTTCGGGGGTATAACCTCGGACCCTTGACAATGCATTTTTGGCACATACTGCTTGGATCAAACACTCCCGGAACTGTTCAGGAGTTTCAATCTCCTTTTCGGTGTCCATGCGANTTTGGCACATACTGCTTGGATCAAACACTCCCGGAACTGTTCAGGAGTTTCAATCTCCTTTTCGGTGTCCATGCGATCCAACATACGCTTTAAAATTGCTCCGTGCACTTCAGTCCTGCCAAGTTGCCAGTGGCTGTCTCGGGCGGTCACTTTTGGGGAAATACCCTGAGACTGCAGCCTTGTCAAGAACCCTTCCGAGACATATTCTGTTGCTGGATCAAAATACATTTCTTTCGGGGGTCCCGCCCAATTCAACCATGTGGACTCAAAAGCCCGAAACTGAGACACCGCATCCTCATGACATGGCAACGCTTGATGAAACAGTGTTCCCTCATCTAAGAAATGAACAAACCCATGACTAACCCCATTCTTACCCTTCCAATAAGCAACATCCATTCCCAAAACATCATTGAATGCCAGATCATCATGAATGGCGGCTGGACGGGCAGGCAGAAACCCTCGCTGTGATTCCACANCCAAAACATCATTGAATGCCAGATCATCATGAATGGCGGCTGGACGGGCAGGCAGAAACCCTCGCTGTGATTCCACACATGAATCACACTGAAAATCCAGTGCACCAGCCACAATTCCTGCTGTTGCATGAGTGTTCTTGAGAAATCTGGAGAAACGTGCAGGGTCTGGATGGCCCATTCGATTGTGGACGCTTCGAATCCATTCTTGATCGTCAGAACCCAAAGCCAGAAAATTGGGGCCATGTTTAGGAATGCACTTTGGGGGGTAACCCTCTTCTAGCTTTACAGGCTTCTCAAGAACTTCAGATGGGGCTGCGGCTGAACATGGTACTGATTCCGGTTTCATGGACACATCCATGTTTTGATTGTTCGGTGGATGTCCTGACGATGACACTGCCCTGCCATCACCCTCAGCCAGGCTCTTCCCCGGGCTCTGCACTTCAATCACCTGGAGACCCTTGTTATTTCCAAAAACAGTCAAACCTGTCCTAGCCGGTTTGGCCTTTCGAACCTGTTTCGACTTAGGCAACTTCTGCCATTCTTCAGGGTCCCCCAACACTTCAACAGTTCCCGAATCCCGGTTGAGGATGACAGTGAGACGTTGAGTTAATTCTGTCAGATCCACCCCACTTTGAGGTACCCGAAACCGCTCAGTCCCCTTGCAGATTTCAACATGTTTCACTTGAAATTGATGAACCAGCTGAGACACCAAGGAAAAGAGAATACTTTTGGAATCAACAACCATGGTCCCAACACGTGGTGCCTGTTTTCCAACCTCTTTGAACACATCTTTCCAAGTGACAGCTGGTCCATATCGCAGCCCTTTTGAGATTGCGGGGCTTTCCGCTTCACCCGGTCTAGGCTCTTGTTTGTGTCCATGCTTTCTCCGCTTGATGACTTCTTCTGCCATCTCCTGCTGATCTACTTTTCGTACCCCAAAACATGGTATCAGCATTTCATCCAACACAGCGGGGGGCTCTCCAAGTATCCGACTCTGTCGAAGCGCATGACCAACATTTTTGGCAAAACCTTTGGAGTACTTGGCAGCAAAAGCAGAGAGATTCTGCCATCGACCGTCTATATACATTTGCCCCAAGATCGGGCTGTGCAGGTGATTTTTCCTGCAGTACCGAGCATCCAGCAGAGAGTGAAACTCTTTGGAGGTCGTGAGCACCACTGTTCTTTTTCGCAGGTAGTTATTATTCCCCTTAGGAACTTTCAAACCACCGACTTCACACATATCAAAAACAGTCCGATACGTACCCCACACAACATCTCTGAGTTCCTCTTGATCAACCGCTTCAGAACCCTGGGGTTGTTCCAAATGAAAGTGCCTACCCAAAGAAACTTGATGCCAGTACAACTCACAACACAATTGTAGGTGGATCCTCTCTCTCTCCCTACCTGCTTGTATTGTTGCTGCTGTTGCTAAGCTCCGTCCACTGTTCCAACGACTGAAGTTTCCCCAGAACTTGCATTCTGGCGCAACCCAGATGTTGAGTGGTTGCTCACTGTCAATCAATCTCCAGAGCTTCTCCCTGCCGGCCGCTGTCGAAAGATCCCCATCCTCGCGTGTGAATCTCTTGGCTGTCAAGCCCATGGAGTTTACTACAGTGGTCAGGTTGGAGNAGCTTCTCCCTGCCGGCCGCTGTCGAAAGATCCCCATCCTCGCGTGTGAATCTCTTGGCTGTCAAGCCCATGGAGTTTACTACAGTGGTCAGGTTGGAGTCCTTTTCACAGTAGATTTCCAAGAGGTCCAACTTGCTCGGACGAGCATTGGTTCGTTGTGCTTTGTGACGTAGAGATTTCTCTCCTGGTGTCACGGTCATGAGATCCATAAGCTCAGCCTCTATCTTGTCAGACATCGTCTCTAAGTGACAAAGGATCTCATGTCCCCTTTGNAGATTTCTCTCCTGGTGTCACGGTCATGAGATCCATAAGCTCAGCCTCTATCTTGTCAGACATCGTCTCTAAGTGACAAAGGATCTCATGTCCCCTTTGGATAACTTCCGATGTGGTTTCAGCTGACTTTGAAGGGATCTCTTCGTTTGACCAGTGATTGACCAGTTGCTCCTTTGTACGATCGCCTTCTCGGCTCACTTCTCTGTGTTCTTGGTGACCCGGGCAAGCTGATCCTGCAGCATCGCAATCTGCAGCTGCAGCTGCTGCACCAGCTGTGGATTCACTTCCGCTTGCATCTTGTCCACATCCTCCGATCCGATCCCTCTCTTGCCTGAGCTCATGCTGTTGCCCTCTCTTGACGTCTTTGGAACTGTCGTCCCTTGCTCGATCATCACCAGCTCCTCTTCGTCCTCGCTCCAGACACTGCGTGGTGGTTCCTTCCGGGATGGTGCCAGAGCTTTGGCCTTGGGCGTCACCTGCACACTCTGACTCTGCCCATGAGTCTGATCCCACGCCTTCACAAAGTTCTGAATGAGAGGGCCCAGTCGCTTGACAGACGTTGATGTTTCTTCATCCAGTCTGCATAGCCCCGGTCTTTGCGGATCACCTCCAGGAATGTCAGGCTCTTGTGTTTTCCTTCTCCCATCACCATCTGTCCCCACTGGCGCAGACTGTGAACACCAGAAAACCTCTTGACTTCCTCGTCGACTGTGACCGTCATGTAGGTCAGGCTCGGATCCTCTGGGAACGGGAGTGGGTTGTCCAAGTTCACAGAGTAGCCCATCGTGCCCTTGTTGATCGCCATGGGGATCAGACGCACGACGTTCACGAAGATTTCCGTTGACACTTCTCAAAGGGGGTCGTTGAGCCACTTCAGCTGCTGATTTGTATGCTGGCTGCCGCTGCTCAACTGTCACATTAGTTACCAATTCAACACTTTGTCTCCGGTGCTCACGACTGAAAGCTGAAATCACTTCCGCCAATTCCACAACAAACAACCCCTTATTGTTAGCTTGAAGTGGGACCTCAATGCCTAGTTGATTCAGGCGGAGTGTGGAATTGCTGGTGCAAACATCTGCATCGATTGCTCGGAGAAATGAATTGGAAAGAAGAAATGGTGTGTCACCTTCAACAACCTCAATTTTCATCCAACGACTTCCAAAAGGCAAGAAAAGAGCTCCAACACTTGGCAGCACTGCATTATTGCCAAAACGGAAAACAGTTTCAGATTTCTTCCAATTCATTTGTTTTTGAACCTCAAGTGGCATGCTGCGAACTAGCGACTTGATTTTGCTCTGGCCGATCACTGTCTTACTGGCACCGGTGTCGATAATCCCAGGGCATTTCATTGCCTGAGTGCTACGGCTACCTGACATCTCACAATCAGTTTTCCTGGACATGGCTCCCATCAGTGCCTTCCCAAGACAGTGCCCACTTACTTTGGGTTTGACCGAAGAACAAACAAGTGCCCATTCANTCACAATCAGTTTTCCTGGACATGGCTCCCATCAGTGCCTTCCCAAGACAGTGCCCACTTACTTTGGGTTTGACCGAAGAACAAACAAGTGCCCATTCAATGAATTCTACATTAACACTGGAATTGAAACCAATTCCGGGTGGTGGACATGTGGAACCCGGACAGTCCTTTTCAGCCATCATCTCAAAGAGCTCTTCGATCGTGCTGGACTCACGCACTCCTTCTGGGAGTTCTCCATAGATCTCCGGGCCATTCTCAGTCACATCCACGGCTGTCACCACGTTGACATCTTCCTTGTTGCCATCTTTGGCCGGGCATTCCCATTTCCAGTGGCCTTTTGCTCCGCATCTCCGACAATGCGAAGCTGCAATTCGCTCGGCGAGCGAAGCTTTCTTTGAGTGGAATCGACCGAAGTCCCCCTTTCCACCCTTTTTGCCACCTTTGCTCTTGCCCTTCTGGCCTGATGGCCAAAATCCCCGATGACGGAGACGTTCCCTGATCTTTGTTCGAGCTTNTCTTGCCCTTCTGGCCTGATGGCCAAAATCCCCGATGACGGAGACGTTCCCTGATCTTTGTTCGAGCTTCTGCATAGCTCGTGTAGCACATGGCTAAGTCCTGATTCTCCTGGCACACCTCGATCAACTGGTCCTCGAACTCCTTTATCAGCTGAGCGTCGTCATCTCCTTGTTCAGCTAATAGGATGATCGCCTGCTCTTCATCCATGGTCTCATGCTCTTGCACTATGTTGATCTCTTCCTCTTCCTCAACAAAGTTCACAGGGTAGACCTTTTTCCGGCCCTCTGCTTGTCCAACCAGGACCTTGGTCGAAAGCTGTCTCATCGCCTTCTCCACCCCATCCTGTGTCATTGGTGTCCCAGCCATTGTCAAGACCCGCTTTTTGTCCTCGACTCCCAACGCCGACTGGCGCAAGACGATGAACGCCTTGATGTCCTTGACAGTCAACGTTCCAAGCTCATGGAACGATACAGCTAGTCGATTCACGAAGCTCTGTGTCGTCTCGTCTGTCCTCTGGGTTGTTCGGTACAGGGCTTTCTCGAACTTGTCATACAGCTGCATCTCTTCAGTCTCCTCCCAGGTCGAAATGGCCTGCAGGAGTGCCTTCACACCCGTGTCTGGGTCTGTCAGGCTTGCAGGTTCTATTTGTTTCACCTGGGCCCAAGCTGTCCCTTTCATGAGCATCGCCAACCTGGGCGCCAACATCGTCCGGTCTTTCTTGGGACATATCCCATGCAGAAACTGAACTTTATCTCGATATTCTCTGGGATCGTCTTGTTGGGGATCAAAACCAGGAAGAATGTTCCATAGGCTGCCCTCCTTCTCAGCCGTGGTCGTGGCAGCAGATGCTGCTGCCCCGGACTCTGTGGCCATGGCACCACAGATAGAACACGCCCCGNATGTTCCATAGGCTGCCCTCCTTCTCAGCCGTGGTCGTGGCAGCAGATGCTGCTGCCCCGGACTCTGTGGCCATGGCACCACAGATAGAACACGCCCCGTGTTCAGACTGTTGTTTCTGAAGATTCCCTGATCTTGTCACACCTGAAACCTCAATCCTAGGCAATGTGCCTGACCTGACCTTACCTTCAATTAGGGGACCTTATCCTAACCCCCAAAAGGTTACCTATGCGTGAGCCAGGGGTAGGCTCCGCTACCAATGTTAAAGTCAACCCCTTTGACTTGATTTTCCTCCTTGCCCCACCCTTGAGCGGCGAGAAAGGCCGAATGATGCATCCCGATCAGCTTCGGGAAAATGACATGTCCACCATTTCCTCTGGAAACTAGGGAGTTTCACAATATATATATGTATATCTATATCTATATATATATATATATATATATACATAGATATGTATGTATTTATAGCTATAAGAAAATATGAAAATGGATGAACATGGTTCGCTGATAGATGGTTATAGTTCATTTATAGATGATATGTTGCTTTACCGGGGGGTATGCATATATGCCGCAATATGGATGACTTAATGTTTGGAAAAGGGAACATCTTTTTTTGTTGCAATGATTCGCCTACAAAAGGAACATTAGAGTTTCAGGGTGTTTCAACTGAACTTGAATGTTGGTTCGGCTTTGACGATGGCATTTCAATTTGCTCTCCAAAAGGATTTGCTCCTGCCCACACTTCAGGCTTGTTTGGTCCCGACGAAATCTGATATAGTGCATCTTGTAGTGCGCTATCTGGACAACGACGGCCGTGGCGTGTATTCTGCCTTCAAAGCATTGACAGGGAAAGCCCTCCACAATCCCTTGACATCCGTTCACGGCAAAGACATGTGTGTCGTGCACGCAGTCTATGGCACCTACTCCAGCCTATTGAGGACAGCCGCCCGAGGCATTTCGCCATCGAAACGCTTGGAGTGGAGCAGTCAGGTCGTAGCTTTGCCAGAGAAGCCTGCAAAGTTCCAGGTGGCTCAAACTTGAACCCCCAGAGCCTGATGGTTTGATAAAGTTGCTTAATTCTTGTTTGATACATGTTTCTGAATTAAGATACACATAGATATACCAAGGATTCAAAGATCCAAACTTAGATCCATGTGCCTATTGATGCCTGGTGCTTGCTTGTGTTTACCGTAAATTTTTGGTGCCCCAGGTGAAAGGTCCAATCTATGAGCTGTATCCTTTGAAGCGCTCCAGTGCCTCCAGTTCGGAGCTCTTGAGGATAGCTCCCTGGGGTCCGGCGAAGCTCCAACTCGGCAAACATCGCAAGTGCCACCTGTGCATTCAGGACGAATCAGCGGCGGTCTCCAATGCACATGCTGAACCTTGGATTGAAGAATCGGTGACCCAAAAAATTGGGAATTCACCATCAAAAGTGGGATTTTTTATGTTTTTTTTTTTTAATGGGATTGAATGGGATCTAATGGGATATGCTGATCATTAATCCACCATGACTGGCGAATCTAGTGGGATGCAGATCCAAGGAGCTGTGCTTGATGGTCCCCTTAAACTATGATGGCGTAGCAGATGGACCGGTCCGACTGATGGTTTCAGACAGTTCCAAGAATGGTACCTGGGTGAACGAGCAGCGACTGGGGAAGGAACGCTTTGAGGAACTGAAAGATGGCCATGTGCTGCGGATTGCTGATGTGGCGCGATATGTACCTTGGCAGATACCAGGATGGTCTTCGATTTCTTGTTTTGGCTGATGTTTTTTTTTTTGGGGGGAAACTGGGCTACATTGAGATAATGGTGTCATATATTTATGTTTCGGAGTGACCCCTATTTGATTTTCAATGGCAATAGTTATTAAATGTTATTAATGAAATATCATTTTGTTGAGCCAAGGCAAATTGTTGCCTTCAAAGGGTCAAAGTAAGACAGCTTTTCTGGGTAGTAGAAAATCCTCCTCTTTTGCCACTGCAAAGCGATTGTGCCGAAATGAGAGTTGTACTTTCCGCTCAATCCACCCTGAATTGTCCAATTGTGATTTCAATTCCGAGGGATGTGCTTATCAAGATCAGCTTACTTGTTGGTCGAATCCAAACTACTGTTGATCAATTCTTGCAGTCATCAAGTTACTCATCATGATCCAAACTAGCACCAACCTAGGGACCCTAGCCGGGTGTTTCTGAAAATTGGCTTCGCCCTTTTAACCTTTTAACCAGTGGGTTCCCTGTTCAAAATGATTTATGCGTTGGATGATGTAAGAGTCCCCGGTCCCCAATTTTCAAGACACTCATATTACTGATGGATACCTGCCAAACGAAACCCTGCTTATGTATTGGATCTGTTCATTTGCGGGCCCAGTCATGGTGGGTGTCAAAAAATATGTGGCTTCTATGTATATATAAATAATTATAAATATAAATATAGATATAAATATAAATATAAATATAGATATAAATATAAATATAAATATAAATATAAATGTGAATGCACACACACAGATATATATATATATATATATCTGTGTGTGTGCGTAGATACATATCCCTCCACATTTCAGGATGGTTAACCATGTAAAAACCACCATTTTTTTTGGTTAAACACGATTTTCATGGTTAAACTAACGGTTTTGATGGTCAACCCAGCATTCCTGAGGGTTAAAAGGTGAGTAGTTGGCCCAGCCTCAGCTCCAGCCTGAGGCTGTTCGCCGCTTCAACTCCATGGGCGAGTGCCAAAGAGCACCGCCTCCAGAAGAAGCGCCAGAGTTTAGAGTGAATCTTGGCAATGTTTGATGGGGTCTTGTCTTCTACACAATATACATTACATATAATTATTGTGAAAGGGATGCAGGCCACAGGTGAACCAGGTACAGTACATTTATAGCAGATGAGTCAGTACAGTGTTTGAATGCCAGCAGCAGGTCATTCACTCCGNTGTGAAAGGGATGCAGGCCACAGGTGAACCAGGTACAGTACATTTATAGCAGATGAGTCAGTACAGTGTTTGAATGCCAGCAGCAGGTCATTCACTCCGTCTCACGCCCGCTGCTTGGCTCAAGGGCTACCAGCCGGTGGCTCAAGACACCGCACGACCACGTCTGTTGCAA